>ML093475.1:144887-165872 GCA_003697995.1 Taxidea taxus jeffersonii | reverse complement strand
GAAGAAGAAGAAGAAGAGGAAATAAAACCAAAATATTTCATTTTTAGATGACATGATTGATTAGGAAAATCTATAGCAATCAGCTTTAAAACTATTTATGAAAAAATAAAAATTTAATAAAGTACAGAATACAGTGTATCTTAACATAGGTAATAATGAAAAAATGGGAAAAGACCAACTCAGAATTGTGACAAATCAAAATATAATACCTAGCAATAAATTTGAGAAAGTGTTAGAACTTTAGAAAGAAACCATTAACATACTTGAAAATACTTTAAGATCAAATAAATGGAGAGAAACTTTCTGAATCATGAGAATATTGGCAAGTTGTCTATAAGTAATTTATAGATTTCTGGGTTTACTTTTAAATTTCAAAATTCCTACCAGTTTATTTTATTTTTTTTAAGATTTATTGACTTATTTAGAGAGAAAGCACAAGCGAGAGAAACAGAAGGAGAGGGAGGGGATAGATTATCTACAGCAGACTCCCCATTCAGCTCCATGCGGGCCTCGATCTCAGGACTCTGAGATCATGACCTGGGCTGAAATCAAGTTGAAAGCTTAACTGACTGTGCCACCCAGGGGCCCCCCTAAGTGATTTATTTTATAGCGATTCTACAATAAGGGGAAGTCTCACCCTTACTATGAATCAGAAACCTTTTAAAGCAACAGTGTCTAAAACAGTGGAATGATGCAGGAATAGATAGGTAGCCTAGATACTACAAGAGACCTCTCTGCTCCTTGGTGATTTAAATATAAACTTTTCTTGACCCTGACTTCCTGGTCAGTTCCAGGTAAGGGAATGCCTTTCATCCCGTGACTTACAGGATGAGATATCTGTGTCTGACTGATGCACCCTTGTGTTTCTGGCTGCTGCTTGCATGCCTCCCTGATTTCTGCCAGTGCCAATACAGATGTGAAACCAGCTCCTTTTTAGCTATTTTCCAAAACTTATTTAACAGGATTTTCCATATCCATACTCATACACTTTCCTAAATTAATACAGTTGCTTTCTTAAGGTGAATTCTGAAGATTAAGCCTTTTTTCCATTTTGTAAAACATGGATCACTGCAGCATTATTAGGAATCCAAAATGAGTCCCATCTACTACATATAACAACTGAACATATGATAAAATATTCTTTCCTATAGGAGAGACCACTTCAATAGTATTAAATAGTAGTCTTCACTAGACCAAAAAAATTCATCCATACTTTATACAACCACAGGAATTTTTTTAAAAAGCATAGTATATACCATTAGATATCATATTTGATGCATTAATGTGCTCATCAAAGTGTAAAGACGTACTTGAATATCTAAGGAAAAATTGCTTGACTGAAATATTATAACTAAAAGGATCACAGGAGATTGTAGGAAATCTCTAGATCAAAATTTACAAAGAAAATGATAATAGCTTTAACAATTTTATATTATTGCAGAATTTGCTAATTTAGACATCAAGATCCTAAGGTATAAGTGAGAAGAAATATGACAGATCAAGAATATGAAGATAGGGTGCCTGGGTGGCTCAGTTGCTAAGCAGCTGCCTTCAGCTCAGGTCATGATCCTGGAGTCCCGGGATCAAGTCCCACATCAGGCTCCCAGCTCCACGGTGAGTCTGCTTCTCCCTCTGACCTTCTAGCCTCTCATGCTCTCTCTCACTGTCTCTCTCTCAAATAAATAAATAAATAAATAAATAAATCTTTTAAAAAAAGAATATGAAGATAAATATGAATTTTTCAAGGGAAATGAATAAATGAATATATGATTAAATGCAAGGGAAAATATCTACCCTTATTCTAAAATTACAAGTAAAATGACTTTGTTTTTTCATTGTATTAAAGGAAGTAAATTCTTTAAAAAGAAACCCAATACTGGCAAGATAAAAGTAATACCAAACTCTTTTAAAAGGTAATACCAGGAGTATATGCTGAGAGTCACAATAATGTTCAGTTAGTTCCCTCATAGGAATTTAGTAAATAAATACTGTGCTAATTATAAGTCATAGATATAGAAAAAAATGCTTAGAGACTAATTATAGAACATCAATGTAAAATATTATGTTGTCTTTAATAATTATTTTTGAAGACTCTAGAACAATTGTCCAACAGAACTTTCTGTGTTGATGAGAAGTTCTATAATTTGCACTGTCCAGTATGGTATCTATTAGCCACATGTAGCTACTGAGCACATGAAATGTGGCTTGGGCAACTGAGGAACTGAATTTTAAATTTTATTTAACATTATTTATACTGAAATACATAGGGCTAGTGGCCATGTTATTGGACAGTGCAGTTCTAGAAATATGAAGAAATGCTAGGTGAAAATAAATTAGTAAGTGTATATGACATGGTTACAAATATGTAAATACCTGTATGTACATAAGGAAAGTGATATTAACAATTCAAATATCTGTGTTAGGCTTGAAGGAAATGGGTGATTTTTTTTTAATGCTGATTAAAAGAGCAGGTGAAAATAATATACTACTCCAGCACTGTGCGACTCAATATGGTAGCCAAGAGCCTGATGTGGCAATTTTCATTTAAGTTAATTTAAGTAAAATTAAAAACTAAGTTCCTCACTAGCCACTATTTCAAGTGCTTGGTAGCACACATGGCTAATGTTTACCATTTAGGCAGAGGAGATTATAGAATATTTCTACCATTGCAAAAATTCTATTGTGTAGTTCTGTGGAACTGATAAAAGGAATATACTGCAACAAGTCATATGATTATTTATTAGTAATTTCTAAGGGCCTAAATGAATTAAAACTGGAAAGTGGATTTAGTGAAAAAGCGTGAGGACCAGTATCATAAGACCCTATACTTATAACTTAGATTAGCACTCCATAAAATATGGGCTGCAAACTAGTGCTGGTTATACCAGTCCATGACTAAATGCTTACTCTTAATTTCATACTTGTTTAGAAACTTTTATACAATATGATAGTTGTCTGTCATCCAAGCCTATCAGCTGTCTTATTTCATTGAACTGATCGAGTTATTAATGAAGCTGCCTGTAGAGTTCTATGTAGTATGAGCTGAGTTATTAGTTGGGAGCAATAGTAGTCCATGAGTATAGTTTCCCAGCGGGAATAAAAACAGTTCTTTACTACAAATACCACATGATTTCATTCATATGTGGCATTTAAGAAACAAAGCAGATGAACATAGAGAAGGGAAAGGAAAAAAGAGAGGGAAGCAAACCATAGAAACTCTTAAGGATAGAGAACAAATAGGGTTACTGGAGGGGAGTTGGGTGGGGAATGGGCTAAAAGGAGGGCACGTCTTGTTTGTTTTTTAAGATTTTATTTATTATTTGATAGAGGGAGACACAGTGAGAGAGGGAACATAAGCAGGGGGAATGGGAGAGGGAGACACAGGCTTCCGGCTACGCAGGGAGCCCAATGCGGGGCTCCATCCCTGGACCCTGGGATTATGACCTGAGCTGAAGGCAGACATAACTTAAGGACTGAGCCACCCAGGTGCCCCAAGGAGGGCACTGGATGTTATGTGCAACTGATGAATCACTAAATTCTCCTGAAATCAGTATTACACTATAGGTTAAGTAACTAAAATTTAGTATAAATTTGAAAAAAAAATAACAAAACTGTTAATTACTGTAGGCAGTATGAGAAACATTGGTCAAGATAAAGAAGATAATGTAGGGGGCTCAGGGAAATATTGTAAGGAACCTAAAGTAGTTGTTAGTATAGCTTAATATATACTTGCAAGTGAGATTAAAAATTGAACACTAAATCTTTGAATGTGATAAACTTAGACTTCGTCCCTCCTGCTAGTAGAAATAAGACAAAAGATTCATTCTTCAACAGTGTGAATAAAGATTTTAAAGGAGTTCTTTCTAGTCAGTGCCTCTATTTTGGGTGTCCTATTTTCCTCCTGTGGGTGGAAGGGATTCAACCAGCTAGCAGAATCTTTTCCTTTTAGCAAAATTTCCAACTTTGTGTTTTCCTCTACCCCTTCTAAACTCCTTTTGGCATACTGTTACACTTAGTTCTTTGTAACTCTTTTCATCTCTTCTCCACAAAGTTAGTTTCAGAGGCTTGCAAAATGTCCCAAATGAGAAAATTGCTTTAGACTAAGTGAGCTTCTCACGTTTTGTTTAAAAGTTCTTTTTTTTCACACTTAAGCTTGATTGATTCCCTGATACAAGATATTCAATTGAATTATTTGTGAAATGTGAAAAGCTTTTTACTACTATAATAAAGGTATAATCTGTCAGCTAAAGCGTTGTTGTAATGATAGAGGGTAGGCATAATCCTAGATTTACTACCCATTTTCGTATTGTGGCTTTTGCTGTACATTAAATGGCTGCCTATTCCCTGAAATAAAATGCCCCATATGGGCTGTCCAGTTTGTTTTGAGGACCAATTCCACATTTGTGGAATTTGTCAAATGGAAGCAAGTACTTACTATATATAATAGTTCTTCTGATTTTAGTGACCTTGCATTTTAGATTAAAAAACATATACATATTCAGTCCTTCATCAATATGATTGATTAATCTGTTACTGATTTTAGCATTTCTTCTTTTTCTCCCTAACTTATCAAATTTGAAAAGGGTTAGAAAACACTTTAATGAAATCAGCTGTTTTCAATAGCAGTCTGTAAATTACAGAAAAAGAAATAAATGAATAGTGTTCAGCATTTCTTGTTTAAATTTTATATTTTTTGAGATTAAACAAACTACATATTTATTTAAAGTATATATAAATATCATACTGATAGAATGGCATCTTCTGATTTCACTTTAATATTATGATTTGCTTTACTTAAGCAGAATTATAGATCATCATATTATCACTTGGCTTATATAATATAGTATCTTCAAAGGATGAAAAATAATACTAATGTATTAAAATGTGTTACTTCTAATCTATGTTAATCTTATTTTATTTGATATTTGGTACTATTATTTTTCTGGTAATATTATTTTTAAGATACAATGTATGATTTCCTGATCTGAACAAAGTATTCCATTTCTTTTTAGGATTTGGGTGGTAATAATAGATTTATAGCATTTTCCCATAAATTTCCCATAAATATGTTAACAGCATTTTAAAAACATGACACTCTTAGTATGTAATTAGAGGTTTATATTACTAATACTATTTTTATATAACACACTTCAGTCTCCTTATAATATTTGTAGTCTTCTAGTTGTTTTATTTTATGCAAGATTTGACCTTGAGAATATTGACTAATGGGTTAATATTCTTTCCATTCAAATTTTTTTAGTGCTTACTATGTTTTTCAGAGAATCAGTGAGGGGGGGCAAACCCTTTTCCTTTGGAAGTTTACATTCTAGCAGTTCTTCAGTGAATTTAGCTTTACTGATTTTTCTAATGGAATTTACAAGTGTGAACATTTGGCAACCCAGGATTTCTCTGTATTTTTCTCAACTTCCCAACAGATAATTCAGTGCTGGGGTAGAAGTTAAACTAGCCACTTAAAGTTTAGGGTTCAAGGAGTAGTGTTGGGAGCATGCAATATTCTTTAGGGAAGATAATCTTTTTCTGAAAGAAGAGAATGTGATTTTGGAATACTCATGATTTTATGTAATTTCTTTTTTTTTCAGAACCTATATTTTGTAATATATAGGTAGATAAACTTGAACCAGATGGTATGATCTCAGTATAATATTTTACTCTTCTCTCCTCCTTCAGGAAAATCTTTTAACTTCCACCACAAGAAGATTAAAAAGAGGTCCCTCCTGCACCAAGAAAGATCTGCAGATCTTTTTCAGTGTTCTTGGAGGTGTGGGGTGTGAGAACTTGATCAGTTTGTGTCAACCACCTTGTTCTCTAAAGGTAAGCACTGTGTAGTGAGTGCACACTCATGGGCCCAAGCTCCTAATGCAGGTCTGGTTTTGGAATGCTCCATTGAGGGTTTGAGGCCATCAGATTTCCTCATAGAAGGATGGCTTAGGCAGTCACTTGTGGGCAATACATCACACACATTGATCAAGAGATGGTTTTCCTTGTTTAGAAGTGAAGCATGTCCTAGAGATATATGGGTGTTTTTTTTTAAAAAAATCCCAATTATAGTAAAACTTGTCTTCTAGATCAGCCTGCATTTAAATCAGTTTAATAACTGCTGTGGTTGATCGCTCATCAAGAACTCTTCTTGGATGTCTCAGTGACAGTGTTTAAGCAGTCTGGTTACTAAATAGCTTAAAATGATGTAAACCACTCTGAAGAGTTGCTTTTCATGATCTTTTTGAAGCTGTCTCTTAACTTTACTTCAGAGAAAGTCCCTTAAACCATTTTTTAATTGGTATTAAGCTTCAGAAAATATGGAAGCAAATACTTTCTTAATCTTTAATAGGTATATGATCATAAAATTGCTATGTCATCTGTCATCTCCTAATTTAAAAAAATTACTTAAAATGAGCAGTTTTTTTCCCTACCTTAAAGCTTTTTCCTATCTTTAGGATATGATGAAATATACATTGTTGGTTCCATGAGGTAAACCTCATAAAGGATAAATGAAGTATTGCCTTTACTTCTAAACTCCAGTATCAGAAAACCTTATTGTTCTGTTGTACAACGTATTGATACCTCCCAAGAAGACCAATCCTTAATTAAATTGTCATTGGAAAAGCATTCATTAACCATGAAAAAGAACAGGAGCATGTTGATTTTAAAAATGTCAAGATTAAAAGTAGGTTAGCATTAAATAACAATAATTTGGACTGCCACCAAGAGACTAAATGTCTAACAAAACATTCACATTATAGTCACCAGGATACTATGGTATTGACAGCGAGGATTTCAAGTACTGCTGAAGAAATTAATTGGTCCACATCTAGTTTCATTCATCTTTTTTTTTTCTTAAAACTCCTAAACTGATCTTGGAAACTTAGTTCTAAAAGACATGAATGATTCATGAAGCATTAAATTTGGGGGAATCTGCTGATTTTTGTCTGGTAGACTTGTCTTTGGTTTATGATAAATTTTATTGTCTTTTCAAAATACTTTTTCTTCCTATATCTGTATCATAAAAGATATTAAGGAGGAAGAAACCTTTTGTATTTGCTGTTAGAATGGGAAAAAATGTAGCTGAGACCTTTTTTGAAAAAACCTTGTGAACCAGGTCTTGCTTATTGTAACTGAAGGCAACTTTAAAAGATTTGAATCTTCAAAGTAGATATGATATAGGTTATATAGTAAAGACATAGAGATTCCTGAGTATTTGGAGATAATCTCTCTATATAACTCTTTTGAATTTTTATTTGTGAGAGCATGTTAAATATTTTTAACCTTTATAATAGCATGGACAGAAGAGATAAATGCATTAACTTTTTGAGCCAGTTGGGGAAAAATTTTGAATTAAAAGTCAAACCAACTGAAAATGTAAGGTGGGATATAAGAATAACTAACTAGATTATTATTTGGTACCCAACATGTTGTTATAGCTGAATTTTTAAAATCAAAACCACCCCCATTTTTTAAAAAATGAGCTCTGTCTTACAATAGTATTGACAATATATTTTGTAAAAAGAAAAATTTATTTCACCATGTTAGAACTAGTGTTCTAATTTCAAATCGGTTATGTAGCATGAATTATAAAATGGGGACCAGAGATCTTGCCTTTTGCATCTAGAGTATGAAAAATAAGATCTTTTTTGATATAATTCTTACTAATAACTTATATCACCTCCATTCATGTTAGGCAGTAAAATAAACTATTGTTCTTTGATTTTGATGATACATAGGAGTGAAAACCCAACATATTGGCACTAAGGAATTCATCTCTTGGAATTGGAGCTATGATCTGGGGAGATTTTATATATATATACATATATATATATACACACATAGATTTATATATATATATATACACATAGATTTATATATATATATACACATAGATATGTATATATATATTTAATCATACACACATATACATCCTAACATTTAGTTCTTCTTTTGAATTATGTAAGAATGATTTGTCAAAGAACAGGTTTCTGTTTTGTCTTTCACTAGTACTTAGAGGCCATGTTTTGTTTTTGTTTTAAAGAGTCATAGCTAATCTATGGAAACAGTCCCTACTAGAAACTTAGTTTCTTTGGTATGATCATACTCCCTATTTATTCTAATAGCTAAATGAAAGTGAGAGGAGCAGCCATGTGTTCAACAGTATTGATTTTTTAGAGAGGGAACAAGGAAATTCTAGCCCAGCCCTTTCCTTGGAGCCATCTAGACAGCACTGGTCAGTAAAAATATAATATAAGCCACAAAAACAAGCTACATATATAATTTTAAGTTTGTTTTGTAACTACATTAAAAAAGGAAAAAGAAATGGGCAAATTAATTTTAACAACATTTAAATTAACCTAATGTATCTAAAATATTATTTCAACATGCAATCAGTGTAAAGATTTATGAGATGTTTTATTTTTATTCAATGAAATATTCAAAATCCGATGTGTATTTTACACTTACAGAAAATTTTGTATTGAACTGGCCGCATTTCACGTGCTCAGTAGCTACCCATAGCAGTAGCTACTGTATTAGTGCAGATCTACACCAAGAGTGGAACTCCCGTTTTAGCATCATCCATGGTGAATTCCGCTGGGTAGCTCTGTAAGCTCACGTGGTCTAGAGTTTCCAGATTTTTAACAGAACACAAAAAATTAAGAACAAAAACAAAACCGGATGCCCATTTTAATTTGAATTTCAAGTAAATAACAAGTAATTGTTTAGTGTAATTTTAACTCATGTTATACTTGGGACGTACCTAGAAAAAAAATATTTGAAATACAGATTTAACTGGGAGTCCTCTATTTTATATGGCAATCCTACCCTGTTTTAACGGAGCGGAAGACATCATCAGGCTTCCCAGATAATTTTAAGACTAGAGCACAGAGAATCTCTTCCTCTGCAGAGGATTTTGATCCCTCCCCCATATCAGTATGCAAACCAGAAACTATCTATAGCTCATTTCCTCCTAATTCCCTCAAATGTTTAAGACAGAAGATGGGCTTATATCACAGAGACTTGGTCCTTGCAAATTTAAACATTTTAAATCTAAAGTATTACATTAAGCCGTAAGGTTTATGAAATTTTATGACTTGCATGATTAGTTACTTGACTTTATAAAATAGAAATTGTCTAACAGCATATTGTTAGTATCACATCTTATGAAAAACATTTCACCCTTGGTGACAGTCTCGGCAGTTTTCAGGGTTTTGGCTATTTCATATTATTCTCTTCCCTTCAGTTACCACCGCAGCTGTCACATCGTCTCAAGTTGGCAAGCATTAACACAAAATATTAGGTTGCTAAATGTCAGGATAAGACTTGCTTTACATGGCAAGTATTTAAGTACTTGTAATTCTGTGCTCTAGTATTGATCACTGGACCCTGCCCCAGTCGACATCCAGTCAGTTCTTTTATTTTTTTTTAAGATTTTATTTATTTACTTGACAGACAGAGATCACAAGTAGGCAGAGAGGCAGGCAGAGAGAAAGGAGGAAGCAGGCCCCATGCAGAGCAGAGAGCCCGACGCGGGGCTCGATCCCAGGACCCTGGGCTCATGACCCGAGCTAAAGGCAGAGGCTTTAACCCACTGAGCCACCCAGGCGCCCCATCCAGTCAGTTCTTAAACCAGTATCTCTCATTCATCCTGAGGGCTGCCTTTCCAGGAGAAAAGCTTTGCATTCCTATTTTTTAACATGTTTAATGTTCAAGTTTTAGCACCATTTTGAAACATGTAACAATTTCTTTAGTAGTAGTTCTAACCCTCTTAACCTCTAGAAAAGAAACCATTTATAATTCGTGTTCTCTAAGGACAGTAATTACACCAGCTCGAGAGGAACACGTGCCTTCGTGAGGTGAATGACGTCAGGTGTCAGGTGGACTTCATCACCAGCCAGGCAGGTAGATCAGCCGCCAGCGCGGTTGGGCAGTTGAGCAGTTCAGTTTCAGCCATGGCGCATTCCAAATCCATTCGTGCTCAGGAGAATGTACCCAAGAGTGTGGATGTGTTTATAATTACTGCATTTCCTTCAGAGAACAAGAATTACAGGTAAGGTTTGGTTTTTTTGTTGTTGTTGGTTTTTTGTGTTTTTTTTTAATCAGTGATCCAAACATTATTTTTAGATAAGAAATTTAAGGATTTGAAAGTATTATTCTTTTCCTGAAACAGTCACCTAAAACATCTCAAATATAGCCTATATTATATAATAGTTTTCTTCCTCACTCTAAGAAGGAATTGAACCTGGAAAGGAGGGGAGTGGGAAGAGACAACTTATTGTCATTTGAAAGCTGTGAATATCACACATTTCCATGTCTAGAAATATCCTAGGTTTATGTAAGAATGTTACTTTGCCTAACTTCTAAGGTCTAAGGTATGAATTATTTTGTCAGATTAACACCTACATCTATATATAGATAAGGTGTTCAGCCTTTGTGAGCTAATATCTTTAGCAGCAATGAGTAAATTAATGAATTGTGTTTGGGTTTTCACTTTTATTCTCAAGACTGACTTTCTCTGGTTTAAAGGCTTTAACCTTGTTTCTGATACCAGAATTTAAAGCTGTGGCAAAATACCTTAAAGTGTAGCTCCTTTTTTACCCTGTGATGCTTTAAAGGTTCTGTGAATCCCCTAAAATTATACTAAAATTTTGTATTGTGTGTTTTTTTGCTGGGAAGTGTGTACATAATTTTTATTCTATTTTTGAAGGGCTTTGCAACAAAAAATTTGGTTAACAACCACTGATCAAGTCTAACATCATCACTTAACTGATACATTGAATTTCAAAGATTATGCTATTTGCTTTTACTCATTTGAAATTTAATACTTGTGAAAACTAAAATTTATTTCTAAAAAAAAATTGTACTTGTTTTTAGAAGGAAAAGCTTTACCCTGAGTTAATTAAACTTGAGAAGACCAGTCTGAATGGGGGTGGTTAATTTGCTACTGGTTTCTTCCATTCTGCCCTTTGACTGAAATCTTTACCAGTTGTTACATAAAAATGGCTGGCCCCTCAATAAACTATGAGACTGAGTGCTAAATTCTTGAAGATCAGTTAAGGAAAAATGAATTATCTATTATAATTTGACTCCTACTTTTTTTCTCTTTTCAAATTCTTTATTCAGAGAGTAACTAAAACTCAAGAGGTGATAAATGTTACTTTGAGGGTATTAAAAAAGGTGTTAATTGCTTTAGTAAACATCACACTGGGCATTGTTGGGACTCCTCGTCCTGACCCTAGTTAAAGAAATTCTACAGTAGACTGTACATACCTTATGTACATACCTTACATGTTTTTCAGTGATACAGTATTTTAAGGTCATTCTTTTTTTTTTATCAGAAGATAAGTTTTTGTTATTATAGCAGTACTTTAGAAGTAGTAAGTAATCAAATTCCATATTAAGGAAACTCATACTTCTTTTTCGAAATAAAGGAAATACCTTTTTTTTTTTTTTCATTTTTTTGCCTTTCATTTTTTTTTCTGGTACTAGCTAGGAAAGTCTGCCTAATTCAAGATTTAATGAATTTAGAAAGAATTAGAAGAAAATTAGAAACTGAATGTTAGAAGGAAAAGAAATTTGAAGGATGATCCACAGAAAGCACTTATATCCCTAAAGGAGCAGAAAAGAGTAAGACAACTTAGGACACTTCCTACATTTTTTATTTAAATTTAATTATACTTAAAGATTCTAAAATGCATAATATAAAGTTCACTATAGAAAATGGCATTGATTTCTGAAACACAGTTTTGGACATTATCACTCAAGGTGATTATCTATCATTTATGCTCTCCTGCCTTTGTAGAAGGTAACTTTTGAAGTGAGCCAGTTTTTGTTTTTCATCCAGGAAGAACAGTTTGTATATGCTACCCAATAGGCCACCTATGTTACTTTCTGTGGGTAATTCTAACAAATAAAAATAAATTTTTACTTTTCATTCATCAGATCATTTTATGTCTAAAATAGAAAAGCTTAAATTCTTCTTAGGAACATTTACAAATATTTAGAAATAGTCAGGTTTTAAAATTTGTGGTAGACCAATTTTAAATATTCTCTGCATTCAAAGAAATTGAAACAATTGACTACTCACTCAGCTCATTAATCAGTGATGGGGCTTTAGTTTACATGGCAGATTAAAACTAATGCAGCATCTGAACATAGAGGAGTAGAAATTTATTTGCAATCAATTTCATATCAATTTTATTAACATAGATTATTGTTTAAAATAGAAGTTTCAAATAAACCAGAACTATTAAAAGTGACTCCTCTGTGCCCACATGCATGGCTTATATCTTTCTGTGTATAAACAATTTAGCATTTAACTCATTTCTTTTCAGTTTATGTATCAAAAATGTTTTAATAGCAATTTCACTGTTTCTATTGCAATACAGAGACTTTGAAACTTTGCCACAACTACCTTCCATGTTCTTGTCTAGGACATAAATTTATTCAGTCAGTCGTCAAGTATATAGAGAATTATGAGAATAGGATAGTAAATGAAACACATTCCCTCATGAAACACATACGCTCATAGAAACTATAGTTTACTAAAGATGTGTGATGGAGTGGTACAAAGGGAAGATGGGATTCTAACCTAAGCCGGGGGTCAGAGAAGGCTTCCTTGCAAAATGAAATTTTGACTGAACCTGAGGCATTATTAGGAGTTAGTCAAACAAAATGGGAAGGCAGAATAAACATGTGAAATCCCTGAAGGAAGAAATAAGAAACACTGAAGAGAAGACTTAGGAGAGAGGGAGAAATGAGACTGCACAGCAAAGCATCTTTAAAGTCATTATCAGATATTTGGCCTTCAGACTTCAGCTTAAGAACAGTGGGAAGATGTTGAACATTGTATTTTATTTTTTCTAAAACTTTTATTGAAAGCCTAATAACACAATTAGAAAAGTGAGCATATTCTATCACTCCATGAAGTTTCACAAGCGAATTCTTCACTCCTATGTGACCATCACCCAGATGAAGAAACAGAACACCATAGGCAACCCAGAAGTTCCCTTTCATCTTTCTTTTCAGTCGGTCTTGCCCCCTTCCACCCACCAGGGACAACTCTTACCTGACTTCTTATTGCAGAAATGACTTCTTATTGCTGAAATGACTTCTTATCACCTGTATTGTACTTCGTATAAATGGGGCTTACAGTATATGCTCATTTCTTATGAACGAAAGAAGCAAGACACAACGTTCTGATTTTGAGTGTGATTGCTGATCAGTCTTGTGGCTGAATGCTGCATCATCTGAATACCAAGAGATTTGCCACATCTGCCCAATGAAGGGTAGAAAGGTGTGAAGTCAGCAAGTTTCACAGGAAGTCTAGGGAGAGATAATAAGGTTTGAGCTGGTGTGGTGACAGTGGGGATGAAGAGAAGTGGGCACATTAGAGAGAGATTTAGGAGTTAGAATTTATAGGGCATGAGGATTAATTCAATGAGAGGATGAGGAATACAGAGGCACCAAGGATGACTCATGGCTTTCTGACCTGAGCAGAAGTGGATGGTGGTGCCCTTTAAGCCCAAATACCATAGAGGGATGGATTGTTGTGTGAGTTTTAGTGATAGAAGTGGATAATGAGTTCAGCATCCATATATTTGAGGTACCTGTGAAACATTGCACCGCTCTGCTTTGTACTGAATGAACGCGTGACTTTACATTAATAACAGCGTGCTAACAAAGAACTCTGGTATGTGGGGGAAGTTGTAAATCTTGTCTGCTCACTGTTCTTCACCTATAAATCTCATCAGATGCTCTTTCTAATGTTTGTAGGAGTGGTTTTGGCACGTCTTTTTTTTTCATATATTTGTATGTTTAGTATATTTCCCTTAAAGTACTGCTAATTTAACATACATGCAGAGCCGTACCGTCCCATATGCATGGTAGGAAAGGCATTGTAATGCTTCCATACTTTAAAAATTGTGCTCTTATCATTACAGTCTTGAATTATTGTATAATAGCCACACTTTAAAGTGAGTTTATTTATATGAGATGTATAATTTTACAAGTATAATTTTACTTGTCATTAGGTGATAATTATTTAGGTTTTACTTGTCATCATGTGGTAATTCCTTAGATTTTTATCTTTTTAGGAACCTCATGTAAGATTACCTATAGGAGCAAAGTGATAGTGCTTTTTAAGTTCGGGGATTCTTTACCTAGGATCTGTGGATTGGTTTCAGGGAGTCTGGATCTCTCTAAAATTAAGACAGAAGTTTGGATATATCTCTTTTTTGGAGGAAGAACCCATTACCTTTATCAGAGGCTTAAAGGATCTGACAATCCAAAAAAGGTTAATAAAACAGCTTTTACTCTCCTGACTTAAAATATTTTTAATCTAATTCCTTTGCATATACATATTTTTAATATAGGAAATAAAAATAGGGGAATTAAAACTTTGAATATTATTGGACATTTTTCTTTCACTAATTATAGGTACAATATTTAAGAGTTAAATAGTATCAATTGGATTGATTATGTAATCAGAGATACTGGCTATTTTATAAATTTCATGGCTTCCAGTAAAAGAAGTACTAACTTGCTTTTTTAGGTATAAGCATATTGTTAAGCATGCTATTTCCAGTAGAACTTGCCTCCTATTTTTGGAAAAAATATATATATCTCCTTTCTATAGAATGTAAAGCATTTTAAATAAATATCCACTTTAATCCTGAGATATGACTCACCTGGATCCTGGCTAAACTTCTATACAATGTTTAAAGCAGGAGTCAACAAATCAGAGCCGATGGGCGGGATCAAGTCTTCAGCCTATTTTTATATGGCCCACAATTTAAGAATTGTTTTTGTATTTTAAAATCATTTAAAAAAAGGATTGTAAGTGATTACAATTGTGAAAAAGAAGACGATGAATACTGGACAGAGATGTGTATAGCCCTCAAACCTAAAATATTTGCTATTTGGCCTTTGGCTTTCTTGCCAACCCTTGGTTTAAAAGTAGTTCAGTTTTTAAGCTCTTCCAAATACATACGTTATGCTACAAGAGGATACAGTGTGGATATTTTTGGAGTTGGGCATATATTTGTATAATTCTAGCAGTCTTGATTAGGTAAAATAATCCATTAATTTTTCTTAACAGGGTATTTAGCTAGTAGTTCAGCTTTCTAAATTCTTCAGTGAAAACATATAAAAAAATGTGGATTAAGTGATCCATTTCAGAGAACTATGTAAATGTAAGAGTAGATTCTGTTCTTCGCAAACACATAGTACAGCAACCCCAATACAGATCAATTGATAAATACTAAAATATGATATTAAACTTAACATAAAAATATACTCTTTACTTTTGAAGATGTCATTTACCTAAAGCATGTATATTGTATAAAGGCAAAAGAAGATATACATTTAACTCATAAAGTGTTGGGCAGGGCAGTTACTACAAAGTGTATTATTCATTGCTTTATTCAACATTTATACTTATATTTGGAGCTGTTAAATGTATTTTTTTACTTTTTAATTATTAATGTATGAGATACTGTGATTCTAGCTTTTAGATAAATATTGAAAAATTCTTATTAATGGAGAATTATTATGTATCATAACTGAGTCTCAAACAGTTAGAGCAAGTCTAACTTCCCTCTCCTGCATTATTATTTTTACTTCACTACCAGATCTTTTTCATCAACATACAAATAATACTAGATTTTTTCATCCCATCTTATAAAAAGTTCTTATTTCCACTTTTCCCTCTGTTGCTTTCCTATGTCTTTCTGTTTATAGCTCATTTCTTTGAAAGAGTTGTCTGTACTCTTGAATTTATTTTCTGTAACCCCTGCCATGGTACCAGAATTGCCCTTGTTTCAGACCCCTAGGCTGCTCACTTCTCTGTCCTCATCTTACTTGCCCTACCTGGCAAAGCACTGAACATACTCCTTGTTTGGCTTGTAGCTACTCCACTCTCCTTATTTCTCCTCCTACTTCTCTGGTTGCTACTTTCAACCTCTTGCTGATTCCTTCTTACTTTCCAATCTCTAAATTGGTAGTGCTCCAACATTTGGAATTTGGACCTCTTTTCCCCCCACATTTACTCCCTTAATGACCTCATCTAGTACCATGGCTTTAGATGGCCATTCATTTGTTGACAAACAGAAGTCATTTAGTGTTCTCAAAATATAATGTGGTAAACTGAATTCCTTATCTCCCCTGCCCTCACCAAAACTTCCCCCCAAGTTTTCCCCATCTCAATAAATAATAGCTGCATTCTTTTGATCAATCTTAGTGTCATCCTTGATTCCTAGCTTTCTTTCACCCCATATCTAATAATTCTGCATATTTCTGTCATCATATTCTCTTGTCTGTCCCTTTACATATACTCAAAATTCAGTACTGATCACCATTTCCACTGCCATATCTATGATCCAAGTCATCTTCACATCAGCCCTTGATTTATTTCAATCAATTCTTAATACAGCAGTAATTATATTAAAATATAAGTCATGTTATATCACTCCTTGATGAAAACCCATATTTTCATCTCTGTAAAAATAAAAGCCAGAGACTAAGAAATGGTCTACCAGGCTCTAGCTCTTGGGCCCCTTTTACTCCTAGACATCAACTACTTTTCTTCTCCTACTCACTCTGCTCTTCTCTCCCCACCTCACTCTGCTCTAGTCAGACTGACCTCTTTGCTGTTCTTGGAATGTGTCAGGCAAGTTCTTGCTTTGGAAGATTTGCACTGGCTATTCTCTGCTTCTAATGCTTTTTCCTATTATCTGTATCGCTCATTTCTGCCTCAATTTGGGATTTTTATTCAAGTCAGTTGACTTTCCTTGGACATTCAATCTAAAAGTGCAAAATTCCCCCACTCCACCCTCATTCTCCTTCCCTTTTTATGTTTCTTTTCTTGTAAGCCTTGTTGCCATCTTCCATCCCATATTTTGCTTACTTTTCCTGTTTATTTTCTTCCACCTCCCACTAGAATAAAAAGGCAAGGTTTTTGTTCACTTTGTTAACTGCTCTATCCTCAGCACATAGATGTATGGTACCTGGCTCATATATTTCACTGTTAATATTTGTTGAATGAATGAATGAATGGATGAATGTGTTGAAAATAGTCAACACAAAAAATTTAAAATAATTCAGGAATTTGGAGAGTCCCTGGATCATTTAATAAGTGCTCAAACATTTCAGTGGACAGCATGAATGGAACTAAGGTGTTAGAAATATGAATGTATATACTGATATTATAACATATAGAACTTGCTTCTTTGAAAAAAACTTTGGTTTTGACCATTTACCCATTTACCTATCCAGTGTTTTTGTTTGTTTGTTTATTTGTTTGTTTTGAGAGAGAGAGAGGGAGGGAGAGAGCGCATGCGCCAGGGGTGGGAGTGGAGGTGGGAGGTCAGGGGAAGAGGGAAAGAGAGAATCTTAAGCAAGCTCCATGCCTAACACAGAGCCTGACACAGGGCTCAGTCTCTCGACTCTGAGATCGTGACCTGAGGCAAAATCAAGAGTCGAATACTTAACCAACTGAGCCATCTGAGTGCCCCTTACTTACCCAATTTTATAAGTATAGAATGCTGAAAAAATAAGTGCTATTTGAAATTAAATATGACACCTTAAGTATGCTATAATATGGGTATTTATATAAAGAATTTTTTGTCAGGTTTTTGGGGTGGCTCAGATGGTTAAGCATCTGCATTCAGCTCAGGTTGTGATCTGTAAGTCCTGGGATTGAGCCCCACGTTGGGCTCCCAGCTCAGTGGGGAGTCTGCTTCTCCCTTTGCCTCTCACCACTGCTTGTTATCTCACCACTGCTTGTTCTCTCTTTCTCTCTCTCTCTCAAATGAATAGATTAAATCTTTTTTTAAAAAATATTTTTGTCAATAAAAGTATTGGTCACTTAATGCAATGTAAGAGGGTTTTTTTTTTAGCTTTTAAAACTTTTATTTTGAAGTAATTTAGATTTATAGAAGAGTTGCGAAAATAGTACAAAGACTGTACTCTTCAGGACCCTTGTTTTATGTTTTATAAGTTTGCAAGCTTTGAAAAGCATAAGATGAATACTAATTCAGACTGCCAATGTAGCTTTTGTTAAAGTTATTGCTTTTTAATATAATTTTTTAAAGTAACCATTACAAAGCACCAGATAGCTACTGTTTTCAAATTTCCATATTTTCTGTCATGACTACAGGCATAACTATTTTAAATAATTGTAGTCATATATGTATTTGATTTTGATTCTAAATTATGACATCCACTTTCCATGTTTCATTGTAGTCTCCATTTTTAGCTTTTGAACAACTGCTAATAGACCATATTGCTTGATGTTCATTATTAATAAACTATTATCCTTTTGGAGGATGTCATCCAGCGTGGTGGCAGTAACAGTGGAAAAGAAAGTATAAACATGAGTGGTAAGATTTGTTTCCCAATAAATGTAGGATAAAGAGGATGTAAAGATAAATATTTCTCTAGTATTGCTCTTACGTATCCTGAGTAGCTAAATAATAATAATCCTAAGAAAAAGAGTGGAGGATCAGGAAGAATTCTGTGAGTGGAAAGAGAGGGTATTCTTGAAATGATGTGCTTATTAGTACTGTACTCAGTGTCACGAAAATCTGATTAATCACCTGGGACCCTAGACAGCCATTTACTTCTCGAGCTTTCAGTTTTGTAATCTGCAAAATAAGTATTGGGCTACTAGATGATTGTTATAAGTCTCTTCCAACTTTTGGACAGTTGCTGTGTCTTCTATTTTATTTGAACTTCACTTCTGTTTCTTCTCACTGTTTTCTAGTGACCTTTCATGAAAGCTTTGGTTTATAATGAAAAGAGCATGAAATGCTCAATCCTGAGTCTATTGGAGATTAAACTTCCTTTAATACTGAAACACTTGACTTGACACAGGAAGTACAGAACTGCTGTTTCACTTTATCTTTCTCAGCCAGAAGCAACTTCTCATAGATCAAAATTTAGAACAAGAAAGATTGGATTAAGGCCAGACTCAGAAAAAGCACTATGGAATTTTCTTTAATACATACTTTGGGGGTTCTTATTGTTATTAGCTACTAGAAATCCCAGTAAATTATTCAGAAAAAAAGTAATGCAATCAAATATAATATCACATAAGTATATATATAAAATAAATATAGTAAGTGTAATCTAGGGGAAGCAATATCCCATAGTGGAAAGATTAGACTTTGGAATTAGGTTGGGTTCAATTATCAGTGTTACTATATTAGCTGTGTCACCTTACACAAGTTGCAATGAAAAGCTTAATTTTGGAGGCTGATTTAGTTTCTTTCCATGTAAAATTGGAATAGTAGCACTGAGTTTGCAGAATTGTCATGAGGATTAGGGAGAATATTTATAAAGTGCTAAGTATAAAGCCTGATATTCAGTGAACAGCAACCCTTATCAATTATCTGTAATGTGTATTTACTTAACACTTTTTCAAAACCTTACCTATATGAAACACTTATTCTATACTTCTATCCCGTAATTAGGATCATATGTGTTGTGTGTTGGGGGGAGTGAGACCTTGGGATTTCTAAAATTCATCTTATTAACGGCTTTAATGATTTGTCAGAACTAAAGAATTATTTTAAAATTCTCATTCTACAGTTTCAGCATATTCAAGGCTCAGAAGGAATAAAGTTTCTATTTAAAGAAATGTTTGTTTCCTTATAAATGCCCATCTTGTACTGCTATTATAAGAGCTCTTGTTAGATTGAGACCATAATTCAATAAAATCACTGGAAGTACACTTTTAGGGGGTTGGGTCATATCATGCAGAATGTTTTGTGATAGGAATCAGGAGGGCTAATTTTCTTTTCCTCAAAGATTATTGATTATATTTTATAATGTTATATAAAGTATGACCATACTATATACAAATTTATTATTTCTAATGCCAGAGCTAGAAGAACTGCCCTGGGTACTTAACTAGAGGAAGGGTCTTATGGTTCTCTGTGGCCTCTTTCAGGAACTTTATTTGTTTGTGGATCTAAAGAAAGTAGTTGTATTTCACTGACCTGATAATACACTTTTTAAAGGAAGTCCAGAAAATTAATTATTCAAATATAGGTAGGGAAAGAAAAGAGTAATAAGTGAGGGAACAAGGTTCATATAGACCTATCATAAGCTTCAAAACTAAGAGAGGATGGATGAAATGACTTTACGGTTTGTCAAGAAGGATTTTAATCAGGAATGCAAAATAGGATAAGGTGAAAAATCAGAAAGAAATTTTTAAATATCCCTAATACTTGGAATATATATTTTATGACAGGAGCAGAAAGATTATTTACCTTCAAGAGAAAAGACATGTTGAATTCTGAAGAAGCATGGAGATGCAGATATTATTAATGCTAAGTGGTATGCTATCAGAAGACCTAGTTTATGCTGGAAATGATGAAACTGTCACAAGTTAGCTATGTTTTCAGTCCCATTGTCCTTAAGGAACAGGTGTATGTTTTCTTTCTTTTACATTGTATTCTCCTTATGTTGCGTTTTGTACCTGGTGTGAGTTCAGTAGGTGTTGTGCACTTATGATTTCTCAATTCCTAAGATTTATCATATAGTCGCTACTTACCGCATTTTTTGTGGTTCTTTTTAACCTGTTGTTGACCAAAAAATTGCATTCAATCATAATTTCTCATATGTTTTGGTTATATTATTGCTAGAAAGAGTAGATTTAATATATTTATAAAATTCTGTGTTTCTTCTAAGCTGCCTTTAAACTATACATTTAGTCTAGGGATACTTTATAAATAAATATTATGCTTAGCGAAATAAGTCAATCAGAGAAAGACAACTATCATATGATCTCCCTGATATGAGGAAGTGGAGATGTAACGGGGATGGGGGCTGAGGGGGTAGGAAAAGAATAAATGAAACAAGATGGGATTGGGAGGAAGACAAACCAAAAGAGACTCTTAATGTCATAAAACAAACCGAGGGTGGTGGGGGGGAGGGGGGTTGGGAGAGGGTGGTGGGGTTACATTATATGTTTAAATT
>ML093475.1:97055-139887 GCA_003697995.1 Taxidea taxus jeffersonii | reverse complement strand
AGATCTCTTCCCTGCTTCAGCCTGTTAATTTCATTTACTGCATAACAAAGCTAAAATGTAAAACCATACTTTTTTTACATTCTTTCAGGAGAGAGTTCTTTTATTCTAATAACATATGAGATAATGGGTGGAAAAGGGGATTGCATGAGTTCATAAGGATCTTTGCAAATTTAAGTAAGCCAATATAAGATTTTCTGCTATATACAATTCTACTTTACAGGTCTCAGCCAAAACTCATTATATTTAAACCACATGGTGTAGAAGGAGACGTTATCTTTTAGGAGCAAAATTGTGAGAAAGATAGAAGAGTGTGGAGAAATAGCTAACAACACTATAAACACTGCTAATTTAGTGAAAATACGTGCTCACTTTTATAAAGTATCTAACAATATAATAGAGAACTAATTTTTGAAACTAGAGAGGGGGAATATCAAAATTTTCATAATAAGATGACTCCTTGGGGGAATTTCTGTTTTGAAATTGATAAAATGAGTTTCTTATATAATTTTAAGGACTCCTTGGCTTGATTTGAGTTCTCCTTGGCTTCAGTCCAAAATATTTTAACTGCCTTGGTTTATAAGTGTTCCAAAAACGCTCTCAGGAAGCATCAGGCTGAAGATTTAAGCAGGAGTACTGTCGGTCTAGTAAGGGTGTTCAAACTCTTTTACATCCTGGACGTATGTCTAAGGGAGAGAGCCCCAAAGCCCGAGATTTACCCTGCAGTTTCTCCATTTGTAGGAGGACATTTTTTAAAGAGTAATATAGTTAATAATTTTAATAGCCATAGATTCTAAATTATGGATACGAATGATTTTATTTTACCTCTTCTTATCCAGAATTATACAATTACATAGAAAATAAACTACATTAGAAGCATTAGTTCTGGGACGCCTGGGTGGCTCTGTTGGTTAAGCGGCTGCCTTTGGCCCAGGTCATGATCCCAGCGTCCTGGGATGGAGTCCCACATTGGGCTCCTTGCTCGGCAGGGAGCCTGCTTCTCCCTCTGCCTCTGCCTGCCTCTCTGTCTGCCTGTGCTCGCTCCCGCTCTCTCTGACAAATAAAATAAATAAATAAAAATCTTAAAAAAAAAAGAAGCATTAGTTCTGCATCTAGTTTAGCATGACATTCTGTAAGTTAATAACTATAAAAATGAAGTCAAATATAATGTCCGTTCATCAGAAGCCTAAAACTTAAACATTGTCAACACAGCCCTTTAGAAGTATATGTAAGCAACTGAACAAATAGCATAAGCCAGAGAATATATTGATAAATTGGTGAGTGCATTTTGGGCGTCACAGATAATAAACCCTTCTTTCTGTTGGAATAATCTAGCAAAAATTGTATCTTTTTCTTTAGCCTAAAAAGCTTTACACAGAAGGTAGAATTTTATGTGGATGCTGAGAGAAATTGCTTTTGACAAGCTGCAGTTTAAAAAGCAAGTGTATGTGTGATTACAGATACAGAGGTAGGAAAGCACCAGCTTCAGGAATCAGTGGCCATGTGTAGAAAGCTTGTGGTGGTGTAGAAAGCAAAACCTACTGGACAAAAGGACTGAACATATTTGTTAGAAAAGAAGAAAGGGACAAACAAATATAAGAGATGAGGAAAGCTGATGCAGAGTGAAGCTGGTGTGCCCAGTTGTTCACTAATAGGCATTTCAGTGGTTTGAAAGAGACAAAATATGGTCTCTTATTAAGGCTACCTATAAAACTTTGATTCTATTAGGAATACAGAGATAGTTCATATTTTTAACATTGAGAGGTGTTTACAGTTTAATTTTATAGCTTAAACATTTTTATAATGTTACGACAATTAAAATAAGCTTGATGTTCATAAACATAAAACGTCTTGGTCTCTGTGCCAGTGTGTGCCTCCAGTTTCCCAGAAAAGTGCTCTTTTGGTTGTCTGCTGCTGTGTAGAAAGAAGCGCTTCCACTGCCACAGTCTCCTTACCCTCCCCACCCTCCACCCCCAACCTCCCCACCCCCCCACCCTCAGCCACCAGCCCTGCCCCCTCCCACACTTTCTTTGCCTCTTAATAGCATTCCTAAGGAGTAGCAAAGTCCTATTTTCTTTCCTTCCTCTACTCTTCCATCCTAAATATAATTTTTGTAAATCGAGTAATCTCTCTGTGTCTTGGTTTTCTGAAATGTAACATGGGGCTAATAAAATTTTATTTCCACTTTCAGAATTAAATGAGTTAATGTTTGAAAGCACCCAACATAGTACCTGGCACATAACAGTTGTCCTTTAGTTCAACAAAAGTTATTTGCTTTTCTTCTCTTCTCAAATGGTAATAATAGCTCTACTGGAAAAATAATACAGTAATTTAGGGAAAGATTTTAAATGAACCATGATGTTTGCTAAAATTTTGGTTTGTACTTGTACAGTGGATTATGTATACATTTGTTCTCATTGGGTAGGTTATTGAATATTTTTAGTTCTTTTTTTTTTTTTTTAAGATTAAGTATTTATTTGGGAGAAAGAGAATGAGAGAGACCATAGTGGCAGGAGGAGAGGGAGAAGGGGAGGTCAGAGGGAGAAGCAGACTTCCTGCTGAGCAGGAAGCCCAATACCGAACTCAGTCCTGGGACTCCAGGATCATAACATGAGCCAAAGCAGTCACTTAGCCAACTGAGCCACTCAGGCACCCAGTTTTGTTGTTTTAAAGGGTTAACTGGGGCATAACAGAATGTAACATCATCTTGTAAACAATCCATAAAACCATAATTATTTTAAATTAAGTAGACTGTGGATTCTGAGAAACAAAGTGAGGGTCATGGAGGGGAGGGAGGTAGGAGGATGGGTGAGCCTGATGGTGAGTTTTAAGGAGGGCAGGGATTGCAGGGAGCATTGGGTGTGGTGCAAAAATAATGAATCTTGGAACATGAAAAAAATAAAATTAAATTAAGATGTTAATAAATAAATGAAATGTCTGATTTCCTAAAAATAAAGAAGAAAGAAAGAAGGAAAGAAAGAAAAGAAAAGAAAAGAAGTTTAGAAATTAGTAAGAAGGCTTGTTACATGAGACACATTTTGAAAATTAGTAAGGGGGTTGTTAGACACATTATTTTCAGTTTAGTTATGAAATTATTTGCTTCTCAAACTAAGGCCACCTCTCCAATTCCATCTCTCTGTCAATGACTGTGTGATTTTAGAAGTTGTGATTTAATTTTTTCACATTCATTCCTGTAATGACTCAGATTACCTAGTGATGATATCCCTGACATGTGCGGCACTGTATTGGATACTTTATAAAATTTATATGAAACCTTTTACGTATCAAAACTATCTCCTTTTCTGTCTTTCAAGATCTCTTAGTAAAGTAAAATTGAGTCCTCGTTTATTATAAATAGCAGCATTGTCAACTAAACCTTTGGATATATTAAATAAGGAACGCCCCTCAAAGAATGATAAAAGCATTGTTCATACATTATAATGCACTGATGAAAGATTGGAACTGAAACTTAACATGAGCAGAACAGCTTTATTCAAACAAGATTATTGAGAAGCAGGAATCATAAGTTTCATCTAATCCAAGTTTTATCAGTTATACATTGTTTCTCACTCAGGATCATTTTTGCTATCCCCTTTTTCCAGCTCCTTATGCTTACTTTACAAAGATTTTTGCCTGGTAGACATTGCTGTTGGTGAAATACAACATCCTGAAGTCTCTCCTTGCACTACAAAGTTTATGTTTCTGATATAATTAGCTGTTCAAAAGGGAGAACAAGATTTCTGTGAAAAGGTAGAACAGTCCTATAAAAATAGATTTATTTTTACCTTGTTCATTTAATTCTGGAAACTTCAATGTCAAAAAATTCTTAACCACTGGTGTTAACATGTGTATAAGCCAAATTACATTTCTGAGAAGTAATGTTAGCAACATTTCACCCATATACGTTGTATAGATTAAGTAAGGATACCTTAATAATTCTGACTGCTGCTGCTGCTGCTGCTGCTAGTGCTGGTATGACTCTACTACTGCTAGTATAGAAGAAGGTCTCTCTCATCATGGGGGAGGGGGCAGTGATTATGAGTGGTCGGATCACATCTTTTTTAAAGTATTTTTATGTATCCTTAATTTTTACATTTTTAATTAAAAAATGTTTTATTGGGCTTATTTACACCATCAGTTACTTTTCATTTACGTAATTCATTTCTGACATTAATAGAGCCATTTATAAATTACTCTCAATAACTTGACATACTTTGATGATTTTGTAAATACCATTCAAGTAATTCTGAGTTTGGAAAAGTGGAAAATACATTAGAATGTAAAACCTGTATTTGGGATATTTGTTGCCTTTTTTGCATTCTACAGGATAATTTAGAAACACTAAAGTGATTGGTTATTTTGTTTTGAAACCCTTTATAAAATCATTTTAGCAATAAATGTTAATTTCTCTTCCACCGTGAACAATAACAAAAAAGTTATTCAGAATTACTTGGTGTTTTAAGATACCCAAGTTTGACACTCAAAAATTTGAAAAATTTGAGAGGGCTTCAGAACATGAGATAGTGAATTGTTAATCAATGCTGACTTACTGGTAATAATCTTAGATGTAAATGGTAATGTCTTATTGGTTTTCTACCCTATCTTATAGCTGGTATAAAAATGTGTTGAAATGTTTGAAATTATTTCTTCTGCTATAATTTAGGCCCTATGCGAAGTGTATCTATCTGAGGAGTGTTTTTTTCCCCCAGATTTTTAATATAGATATTATTTACTATTAACACATAGTTATAAAGACCATCTTGGCTAAATATTTTTTATTTTGGTTGGTTATAATTTAATATTTCATATATTTGGGAAAGAAGACAGTTAATTTTAAGTGTATTTATGTTATATCTTAATATCTATTTGTGATGTAGACTTCTAAGCTGAAATTGGTATTATTAAATATATTGACCATTTTTATATTTTACCACTATAGTACAAAATAAAATGGCCTCTGCCATCACATGCAGGCTAGCCACTAGCCTCCATGGCCCAGCTCCCACTATAGTCTTGGTTTTCATTGCTATCCATGCACTGGTTGTCAACCCCCACAGCTGCACACACACTCTGCTGGCACTGCCCCTACACAAATGCTCATAGCAGGCCACCACCACCAATAGCCTCCATGGTTGCATTCAGTTCTGGCCACCACTCTGGCTCCACCACTGAGCGTGTTCCTGGAGATGACCCCCACAGCAAAACAAATGTACATGGCTGCCCTTGCCTTTCCTGCCATATTCATACTGGTAGCTGGCCCTCACTACCATGCACACACTCACAATCAGCCTAAGCACACTCACTCTTAGACCTGGAAGCATTGCTGAGGACCCCACTAGCCCTCTCAGCCACTACTAAACCCTACAGTCATTACCACCCACACAATGAATGGACACTAGTTGCCATGCTACTAGGTCCCTCTTGACACCTGCAGCTGCTGTAAACTCCTGCACTTGGTGCCCCATGAACAACTAGACCTGATGCAATAGTGCTCTTACACACGGCCCTTCAAATGGCACCCACCCCCCACCCCTCCACTCCTCACTACCGGTGAAGGTCTTCCCTTATGGAAGCTAATTTCTAAAATCTGGAAAATGTGACAGACACCAATGCAAGGAAACACTAAAAATCAGGGAAACATGGCACCACCAAATACACACAATAAACGTCCAATAACCTACCCCCAAAGAAATGGAAATTCACAAATTACCTGAAAAAGAATGCAGAATAACTGTCATAAGGAAACTCTGCATGCCAGATTGAACATAGGTAAACAATTTAATGAAATCAGACAGATAATACAAAAACAAAAAGGGAAGTTCAACAAGAGATAGAAAAAGTATTAAAAAACAAATTATGGAGATGAAATGTGCAGTGCCTGGACTGGAAATCCAATTCAGAGTTTCAGCATCAGACTTGATCAAGCAGAAGAAAGAATCAATGAATATGAAGACAGGTCATTTGAAATTATCCAGTCAGAAGAAAAGAAAGAATGAAAAAGAGTGAAAAAAGCCTACAAAAGTTATGAGACACTATTAAATGAACCAATATACATATTATGGGAGTCTTGGAAGGAGAAGAGACAGAGAAAGGGGCAGAGAGCTTATTTAAAGAAGTAATAACTTGAGAACTTTCCAAATCTGAGAAGTGAAATGGATATCCAGATTCATGAAGACTGTAGGACCCCAAACAGATTGAACACAAAGAGGTCTACACCAAGAAATATTGTAATTAAGCTGTTGAAATCAAAGACAAAGGAAGAATTTTGAGAAGAGTTAAGAAAATAGTGACTCATCACATACAAAGGAACACCACCACACACACACCCTGCTGCCAATAAGACTATCAGTGGATTTCATAATAAAAATCTTGCAGGCCAGGAAAAAGTGGGATGATATAACTCAAAGTACTGAAAGAACTGCCAGTCAAGGGAACTGCACCAAGCAAAGCTGTCCTTTAAAATGAAGATGAGATAAAGTCATTTCCATATAAACAATAACTGAAGACAGTTTGTCACTAGCCTACTTTACAAGAAATCCTTAAGTGAGTTCCTCAGATGGAATTAAAACATGCTAAACAGGAATATTAAAACATGTTAAAGTATAAATTTCACTGGTAAAAGTAAATATATAGACAAATGCAGATAATATAGCACTCTACTGATGGTATACAAATTATCTGGTATAAAAATGAGAAGACAAAGTATTAAGAATAACTATAATCACAAAAATTTAGATAACAAATTCACAGTATAAAAAGATGCAAACTCTTACTTCAAGAACACAAAGTGTGTGGGGGGCAAAAGCATAAAATTTTTGTATGCAGTTGAATTTAAATTATTATCAAAATAAATCATTATAAGTAAAAGAATCTTTATATGAGCCTCATGGTAATGACAAAGGAAAAACTTATCATAGTACACAAAAGATAATAAGAAAGGAATCAAACCAAGTCACTACCAAAAAGATTATAAAAGAAGACCACAAGAAGGGAATAAAAATAACTGCAAAACAATAAAATGGAAATAATTACATCTTTACATTATCAATAATTACCTGAAGTATGAATGAATTAAACTCCCCATTGAAAAGGGATAGAGTGGCTGAGTGGATTTTTTTTAAGGAAAAATTAAAAAACAAGATCTAATGATAAGCTGACTACAAGATACTCACTTTAGGTATCATGGGCTAAAAGTGAAGGTACAGAAAAGGATATTCTATAAAATGGTAACCAAGAGACACCAAGGTTGAAAATATCAGACAAAACAGACTTTAAGTCAGAAATTGTCTCTGGAGACAAAGAAGGTCATTATATAATGATAAAGAGAATATCTTAACAGATAAACAGGTAGATATATACCCAACATCAGAGCACCTAAATATTGATAGATCTAAAGGGAAAAACTGACAGCAATAGAATAATATAATAGTAGGAGACTTAAGTATCCCACTTTCAATAATGGATAGAACATCCAGGCAGAAAATCAATAAGGAAACAGCTGACTTAAACAACACTATAGACCAAATGGACCTAACAGACATATACAGAACTTTCCACCAAACAACAGCAGAATATACCTTCTTCTCAAGTGCACATAGAACATTCTCTGGGATAGATCACATAGGTACAGAACACATCTTAACAAATTAAAGAAGACTGAAATAATATCTTCTCAGACCCACAGGGGAATGAAGCTAGAAATCAGTAACAGAAAGGAAATAGAAAAAATTCATTATCAGATAGAAACCAAACAACATACTCTTGAGCAACCATTGAGTGAAAGAAGAAGTAGAAAGAGAATTTTAGAGCTAACTTTAGACAAGAAAGTGAAAATATAATTTACCAAGACCTGGGATGCAGCAAAAGCAACAGTGAGAGGGAAATTTATAGCAATAAATGCCAGCATTTTGAAAAGAAAGCTCACAACCTATCATTACATACAACTCAAGGAACTAAAGAACAGATAGCACCCAAAATTAGTGGAAGGAATGAAATAATAAATATTAGAAGCAGAAATAGATAATAGAAAAATAATGCCAAAATCAACAAAACTAAGAATTGTTTTTTTGAAAAGATAAATAAAATTGACACACTCTTAGCTAATTCAAGGAAAGAAAAGAGAAGACTCAAACTCAGATACAAAGAGGAGACATTACAACAAATGACCCAGAAACAAAAAGGATCAAAGAGCCTATTAAGATAGTTATATGCCAATAATTAGATAACCTAGAAGAAATCAGTATATTCCTAGAGGCATACAGCCTGTCAAGACTGAATAAAGAAGTAATAGAAAGTCTGCACAGACCTATAACAAAGAGATTAAGTAAGTAATAGAAAACCTTCCATAAAGAAAAGACCAGGACCAGATGGCTTCATTGGGGGACTTTTAACAGACACAAAAAGATGCACTAATACCAGTCCTTTAACACTTCCAAAAAAAATGAAGTAAATGAATACTTCTAAACTCATTTTCAGGCCAGCTTTACCCTGCTTCCAAAACCAGACAAAGACAATGCAAGACAAAAAAACCTCTAGGTCAGTGTCTCTGATGAATATAGATACAGAAATCTTCAATAAAATATTAACAGCAGCTCATTAAAAGGGTCACACACCATGGCAAGTGGGATTTATCCCTGGGATGCAAGGATGACTCTACCCATGAAAATCAATGTAGTGTACCCCACATTAATAGAATGAAAGACAAAAAAGCACATGATTATCTCAATAGATGTAGAAAAAAAGTGCAAATCTTTTTATAAAATATCTTCACAAAGTATGTATAGAAGGAACATACTTAAACACAATAAAGGCCATATATGAAAAACACAAGACTAACACTATAATCAATGGGAAAAAATTGGGAACCTTTTACTCAGAAGATTCAGAAGAAGGCAGAGATGCCCACTCTCACCACAACCAGCAACATAGTATTAAAAACCTAGCCAATGTAATCAAGCAAGGAAGAGAAATAAAAGGCATTCAAAACAGAAGGGAAGTAAAATTATTTCTCTTTGCAGATAGCATGATTGTATACATAGAAGTTGATAAAGATTACACACACACACACACACATACACACACACACACAAGAAAGCCATTAGAACTACTAATGTAGCAAAGTTGAAGGATGTAAAATCAACATGCAAAATTTAGTTGTGTTCCTATACACCAACAAGGAATTATCTGAAAAAGAAATTTTGAAAACAGTTCTATTCACATTAGCTAAGCAAAGAATAAAATGCTTAGGAAATTAACCAAAGAGGCAAAGACTTTTAGACACTGAAAATTATAAAGTCGTGATGAAGAAAATTAAAGACACTAATAAATGGATCCCATATTCATGGACTGGAAAGATTGTTAACATGTCCATATTGCCCAAAGTGATCTACAAATCTATTTTTTAAGAAATTATTTATTTGAGAGAGCACCCATGAGCACAAGTGCAGTGGGGTGGCATAGAGAGACAGATTCTCAATCAGACTCCCTGCTGAGCGTGGAGCTGAATGCAGGGCTAAGCAGAAATCAAGAGCCACCCAGGTGTTCCCCAAAGTGATTTTTTAATGCAATCCCTATCCAAATCCCAAAGACAATTTTTTTTTTTTACAAAACAGAAAAACAATCTTAAAATATGTATGGAACCATAACCCCAAATAGTCAAAGCAATCTTGAATAAGAAGGCATCTAGAAGAGGCATCACACTTCCTGATTTCAAATTACATTATGAAGTTATAGTAATCAGAGCAGTACTGACATTAAAACAGACATGTAAACCAATGGAAAAATATCAAGTAAGAAATAAGCCTACACAGTTATAGTCAGCTGACCTTTGACAAAGGTTTCTTTAACACATAACAGGGAAAGGGTAATCAAGTGGGTGTTGGGAAAACTAGTTATCTATATGTAAAAGAATTGAGTCGGACTCCTGTTTTATACCATTCACAAAAATCAACTCCAAATGGATTAAAACTTAAATGGAAGACCCAGAGCTGTCAAACATCTAGAAGAAAACACAAAGGAAACACTTCCTTATGTTGATCTTAGCGATTTTTTCTAAATGACACAAAAAGCACAGGCAACAGAAGCAAGAAATAGACAAATGTAATTACATCAAACTAAAGAGTTTCTGTACAGCAAAGGGAAATAATCAACAAAGTGAAAAGGCAGCCTACAAAGTTGGAAAAATGGTTGCAAACTACATATCCAATAAGAAGGTAATACCTAAAATATATAAGGAATTCCTACAACTCATTACCAAAATACAAATAACCCAATTTAAAATGGCCCAAAGAACCTAATAGGCATTTCTCAAAGGAAATTCAGATGGCTAAGAGGTATACAGAAAGGTTCCCATCATCTCTAATTATCAGGGAAATGCAAATCAAAACCAAGTGGTATCACCTATCAGGATGACTATTATCAAAAAGATGAATAACAAACATCGGCAAGGGTATGGGAGGAGAGGAAACCCTTGTACACTGTTGGGATTATGACTTTGTATAGCCAATGAAAAGAGTATGGAGATTGCTCAAAAAATTATCACTGTATGATCTAACAATCCCATTTCTGAGTATATACCAAAGGCAATAAAATCAGGATCTTGAAGAGATCTCATGCATTCCCAAGTTAGGTAGAACATTATTCACAGTGGCCAAAATATGGAAAAAACCTAAATGTCCTTCGACAGATGAATGGATAATAAAAAAAATGCATATATATATACAGAAACGCAAAGGAATATTGTTCAGGCATTAAAAAAATAAGGAAATCCTGCCACTTGCAATAAAGCTGGAGGACGTTATGCTAAGTGAAATAAGCAAGACACAGAAAGAGAAATAGTACATGATCTCACTTCTATGGGGAATCTAAAATAGTCAAAACTCATAGAAGTGGAGAGTAGAATGATTTGCCAGGGGCTGAGGGAATGGGGAAATGGAGTGATGTTGATCAAAGGATACAAGGTTTTAGTTATGCAAGACAAATTCTAGAGATCTAATATACAACATGGTGATGATAGTTAACAGTACCATATTATGAAATTTGAAACCATATGAAATTTGCAAAAAGGATATATCTTAAATCTTCCCCCACACAAAATAGCAACTACATAGAGGTGATGATATATCAATTAGCTTGATAATGGTCCTCTTCTCCCCATCGTATACGTGTATCAAAGCATCATGTTGAAAATCTTGAGTATACATAATTTTATATGTCAAAGGTATCTCAGTAGAGCTGTCTGAAAAATATTTTTTAAGAAATGAAATTCCAAGTTCTTTCTTACTCTCATATGATGCTGTGGTAATATGTATTTTCTAGTCTTTATCATAGGCTTACTGTTATCTACATGATGGTAATGCACCAGACTGATTAAAATGGAAAATAAGAAATTAAAAATACTGAATTTGAATCCTCCTTGAACTCTTTAGTCATTTTTCCTTGAAGATATTGAAGTAAATTTTAAAATATGTTATTTGACTAAAGATTCAAAACATCTTGTAAACTAGGAGATACTACAGATATACCTAAGTCTTACTTTGAGAGCAGCAAAAAGAAGTACAGAAATACATAGAAAGAGTGAACCTAGTGCACATTTTATAGCTAATCCAAGGACTTGACCACTTGGGCACATATTAGCCAAATATAATGATTCTATGAAGCAAACATTTTCTTGATTGTACCACAGCAGCCTAAAAGTTTATATTCGTGGCATCACTCTGATTAATGAAATCAGTCCCAGTGCAAACATTTGGGCTGTTAGAATATTTACAAAACCATTATTGTCCAATTCTGCAGCTGCTATCCTAGTTCTGGCTCTCATCTTTTTACACCTGGTTTACTGTATCTTCCATGCTGGAACCCATGCCTCAGTCTTGCCCTGCTCAAATTTATGTAAGCAATGTCTTTATGTTTTTCAGTCCCAGTTAGGAGTTTTAGCTGTCCCAAATTTGTTACCAAAACAAAACTAATCTCAACCTAGAATTTAAAGTTTTCCAAATTGTACTTACTCTTGCTCTTCAACACCATTTCTTCATGGTAACATTTATTCTTCTCAGCATGGTATCCCGCTTCTTGTCTTGGTACCTCATCATTTCTCTTTACGGGTATACTCTTCCACCATTACAATTTAAAGCAGTAACAATAGTCAAAAATACCTTGTTAGGTTTGAGTTTTAGGTTGATTTAGTCATCTAATCTGGGTCATTCTTTTTACTCTGGATCCTGAAAGCATCACCAGGAAGTTGAGTATTCTAGTTAATTAATGCCTTATCACATATTATTCATAACGTAACAAAGCTAAGCGCTCTTTATTCAAATTCACATTTTAAGGAAATATACTGCAATATATTTAATACCTCTGATGATATAGAAGGCATTTCACTTAGAAATTTTGATGCATAGGAATGGTTAGTAGAAATGTCTAATTTTTACTGGCTTTCATATTTGGTAATGTTTTATCTATTTGAAGATACTGCAAATATTTTATGTTTTATATTTTTAATCAGGCAGTAAGTATCTCTCTTCTCTTACTCTGAACACCTAATACAGTACTTTGTATATCCTGGGTTTTCATAAAATACTTGATTCATCCTGTCAGAAAATACAAACTAAAAATCTGCTATGTGCCAAGATGTAGAACTTTAGTACTATAGCCATGGAAGGACAGTCTTTGCTCTTAGCTTGCTTATAGACTAGTGGAAGAGATAGACAAGTAGACAACATCCCTAATACAGTGTAAGTTCTCTAATAGAAGAAAATGCACAATAGTATGTGGTACCTTTTCAGTTCGGGGGGTGTCAAACAAACTTTTCCAGTAGAAGCAGTTAATACCAAGGAGGGAATTAAGAAACTTAAGTCCCTCATATTCTTCAGGCCCCCAACTTGCCCCAGGTGACATTTATAATCCCAGTAGCAAAGTGTTTTTGTTATGCAAATATAGTTGTAAGACAAAGCTCCAGTTTTCTTTCCCTTCAGAGTACCACCACTAAGCCCTCTTATATAGAAATTCTGGAGCCACCTCTGAGAGAAAGGGATGTAAATAGTGAGGTAAATAGAAAGTCATCCTGAAGGAGACAAGGAACAAGATATTCCTGGAATGGGAACATGAGCAAAGGCCAGTGGTGAAGAGAGCAAGGTGAGTTGGGGGAAGTAGTTTTCCAAGGCCAGAATATAGATTTGGTTGGAGGGCTTAGTAAAGGAAAAATAGTCATAGATGCATTGTAGAAGTAGACAAGACACAGGTTGTGAAGGGCTTTAAAGGCTTCATGATTCTTGATTCTTGGGAGACCAATGGGAAGTCACTGAAAGGTTTTAGATAAAAGAAAAATTATAGGATCCTCTTTGTCACAGTTTTCTAAGCCCAATTTAGATTCTTAGTTTACTTTTCATGCTATTTAGTAATCAGATTTTTTAAAATGTTACTCTATACTTTCTTACTCTTAAAAAATATTCTTCATAAAAAACATTTGGAATCCTTACCTCAGCAATTCTAAGACTTGTTTTCCTAGCATTGGAATTCTTAAGAATTTTAAAATTCTACACAGTAGTTCAGTATTCAAAAAGAGTAATATGAAAAGGAGAATTACTTTGTTTTTACTTCTGGTACTGTCTAGTGTTTATTTTGTTGGTTTTTGGTGAGGTGGTATAGTGGTAGGGATCATAGTTGTCTTGGTTGCTTGCCTCTGTACTTCACTGAGGTTAGGGATTGTATTCTAGAGTGACATTATTACCAGGTAAGGCTCCATAGTTCTAACGATGGTAGCAGTAGCTTTTTCATAGTTTATGGTTGGTAGTCTCCTAGCCCTTTGCTTTTTTAAAAAAATTTTAAATTAACATATAATGTATTGTTTGCTCCAGGGATATAGGTCTGCAACTCATCAGGCTTACACATTTCAGAGCCCTCACCATAGCACGTATCCTCCCCAGTGTCCATAACACAGCCACCCTAGGCCTTTGCTTTTATTTATTCCACAAATATGTATGAAATATTCTTAGTACTAGTGGTATTTCTCTGAGCAAAATAGACAAAATCCTGGACCTAATGGAGCTTCAGTGTAATGGAGGAGATGGATATTAAAAAGTAATCATACAATGTAATTGCAAGCTATACAATAAATGCTGTGTAGAGGGGTAATTTATATTGAGAGATCATTGAAGAAGTAATATTTAGAGATTCAAGCTGGGATCTGATGGATGAGTAGGAGGTAAGCAAAGACAGAGTGTTCTAGGCAGGGGGTATAACAAATATGCATGAATGCTCTGAGGTGATAAGGTGAGTAGCAAGGATAAAAGCTGGAGAAGGAGGTAGAGCCCAGATTATGGAAAGACAAGGTAAGGACTTTGCCTTTTATCCTCAGTATAATGAGAAACCACTAAAAGGTTTTCAACAGGGGAATTAAATAAGATGATTGGTCTTAAAATATTACTGTGGCTGATGTGTGGAAATAGGCTAAGAGGTAGAATGGATACAGAGATATCAGCTAAGAAACTATTATTATTCTAGATATAAGAATATTCTATTATTCTTATTCTAGAATCTGGCACACAGTAGAGTATTAGTTGATATTTATGGATTAGCTAGATGACAACTCTATCACTCTCTCTGTTGTGACATCTCAAATTATTCATACTTTAATAGAATTAACTTGAATATTTTCAAGAAGTCGCAAAGAGTAGTGCCAATTTATACTGTTTCCTCATAAAATTTTGTATTTTAATCTTTTGCATATTGGCCAATGTGAAATAAATTCATTCATTCATCAAACACTGAGTACTTAAAATATGCCAGATACTGGATGGGGGCTGAGGACATAGAATCAGCGAATAAAATAGGCATTGCATCTGCCATCAAGTGACTTCTGGTCTGATTAACCAGATAAAAGCAAAGCAAGCAGTATATTGACCTAATCCCTATGAAATGGTGTGGTGTGAAATTTATCGGTTTATCCCAGTCTTAGCATCAGGAATGTCCTAGATAAACCATGTGACCTTTTTATCAATTAAACTGTGTCTTTTCCTTACCTGCTCCTGGTTCTAATTTATACTACTAGGTTTCTACTTTATCTTTGCTGAAAATTCAGCCCCTCATAAATCCTAACACATATGTCAAAGACCTGACAACCTAAAGATTGAATCCCAACCTTCCTTTACTGTTACAGAAGCTGGGACCTTGCTTAATGGATTACCCTTCTATTGCTACATAACAAATGACCACAAATTTAGTGGGCTAAACAACACATATTTATTATCTCACATTTTCTGTGGATCAAGGGTCCAGGCATAGCTTAACGGGTCCTCTGCTCAGAACTGCAAAGCATCAGTCATTCTGTATTCTCATATGAGCTCAGTGTCCTCTTCCAAGCTCATTTAGATTGTTGACAGAATTCATTTCCTTATGCTTGTAGGAAGGCTGCCCCTCCATAGGCAGTTCACAACATGGCTCTTTGCTCCTTCAAGGACAGCAGGACAAAGAGTGAGTCTCTTTATTTGGAGTCTCTGAGTTCAGGGAGGCCTTTGGCCTCTTTTAAAGCTTTTGCATGATTAAGTCAAGTCCACACAAGATAATCTGATAAACACAAAGTCAACTGATTAGACTGGCAATATAGCTGCAGAGTCCCTTCACATTTGCCATATAACCTAACATTACAGGAGTAGTATCCCATCATATTCACAGCTCCCATCCACACTCAGGATGGGATTATTTTGCCTGTCTCACTTGCCTCTTTTTAAAAATCCCTACATCTCTTGACTTCCAACAAGGCGTGCTCTTCCTAGTCTCTCCATGTCTTTGGTGGTTTCTTTTCCACTCTGTCTCCATTTCATAAATGTTAAGGTTCCCCAGAACATCCCATTAACCATCCACCCTGTTTCTTGACCCCATATCTATTGTTTTCCACTGGCCAAGGACCAATTTCCTACTAAAAATAATTATAAGAACAAATTCTTTTTCCTCCAGGCACTTGCTGAAGAACACAGACTGATCAGATAATGAATAAAACACAGACTGATCAGATAATGAATAAAACAAATGCAATCTATTATTCTGCCATTCTTAGATCCATTTGGGGAGAAAGGGGATGATTCCTAGCTTAAGCTATTGTTTCAGCTTCAGATATTCAAGGTAGGGTAAGTTGTTCATGGATGGTGAAGAAAACCCTGAGGATGGTTGGGAAAACTTCACCAGATCAGAGGATAGGCAATTGTGTCAGCTGATTCTATAAAATGTAGCTGCAGTAGTATAGGGTGAGTATTGTCTTGTTATGCCAGGGTACCTTAGAAGAATATGGGTGTGGTTATGGCTTTTATTGAGAGGGACCAGATATGAATGAAATGGACAACAGTGTGTTAATTCACCCACCAGTGATTTCAAAGTATATTGCTAAAAACAACTAAATTCTTTGACATCAACCATAGAATATTTTTTCTAGATATGTCTCCTCTGGCAAGAGAAACAACAGCAAAATTAAACTATTAGAACTACACCAAAATAAAGAGCTTTTGCATAGAAAAAATCATCAGCAAAACAAAAAGGCAACCTAACAGATGAATATATTTGCAAATGATATATTTTAATGAGGAGCTAATATTCAAAATATCTAAAGAATTTTAAGATTTTATTTATTTATTTGACAGAGAGAGAAGAGTACAAGCAGGGGGAGCAGCAGGCAGAGGGAGGAGCAGGGAGCCTAATGTAGGACTTGATCCCATGATCTGAGCCAAAGGCAACTGTTTAACTGATTGAACCACCCAGGCGCCATATATAAAGAACTTCTACAACTCAACCGTAAAAAAGCCAAGTAATCAAACTAAAAATGGACAAAGGACCTGAATAGGCATTTTTCCAAAGAAGACATAGAGATGGCCAACAGACACATGAAAAGATGCTCAACATCACTAACCATCAGGGAAATACAAATTCAAACAACAATGAGATATAACTTTACACCTGTCATAATGGCTAAAATTAAAAACACAGGAAGTAGCAAGTGTTGCTAAGGATGTAGAGAGAAAGGAACCCTTGTGCACTGTTCGTAGAAATGCAAATTGGTTTAGCCACTGTGGAGAACTGTATAGAAGTTCCTCAAGAATTAAAAATAGAGGGGCACCTGGGTGGCTCAATGGGTTAAGCCTCTGCCTTCAACTCAGGGTCCTGGGATCGAGCCCTGCATTGGCTCTCTGCTCAGCGGGGAGCCTGCTCCCCCCCCCACCTGCCTCTCTGTCTGCTTGTGATCTCTCTCTCTGTGTCAAATAAATAAAATATTTCTTTTTTTTACTTAAGTTTTTTTTAAATAAAATATTTCTTTAAAAAATTAAAAATAGAATTACCTTATGATCCATTAATTCCACTACAGGGTATTTACCAAAAGAAAACAAAAACACTAATTTGAAAAGATATATGCACCCCTGTGTTTATTGTAACATTATTTATTAATAGTCAAGATATGGAAGCAACCCAAGTGTCCATTGATAGATGAATGGATAAAGAAGATGTGATACATACACACACACACACAGCGCACGCAGGAATATTACTCAGCCATAAAAAAGTGAAATCTTGTCATTTGCAACAACATAGGTAGACCTAGAGGGTATAATTCCAAATGGAATAAGTCAGTCAGAGAAAGAAAAATACTGTATGATTTTACTTATATGTGGAATTTAAGAAACAAAACAAAGGAACAAAGAAACGAAAAACCAGACTTTTAAATACAAATACAGAGAACACACTGGTGATTGCCAAAGGGGAGGTAGGTGGGGATATGGGTTTGAAAAATAATTTTTTAAATAAACTCAAACCCCCCAGTGTGGAGCTTGAAATCATGACTGCAAGATCAAGAGTTGCTTGGTCTACAAACTGAGCCACCTAGGCACCCTGAAAAAAAAGTAATAAAAAAAATAAAAATGAATACATTCTTACAATTGAAGTATATCATTTGCTCTTGAATTTCACCTGGAGAAAGACTCTCAAGCAGACTCCCTTCTAAGCATGCAGCCTGAGGCAGGGCAGGATCCCACAACTCTGAAACCATGACCTGAACGGAAATCAAGAGTTGGTCACTAAACCAACTGAGCCACCCAGGGGCCCCAGCATTATATTCATTTTCTTAACTGTAGTACCTTAAACAACCAATGCTCCGTAAGTGTTTTAAATAAAGAAATGAATCAGTGCTTTCACTCATCCAAATCCTAATATTTTCACCCACTTGACTTCAGATGATCAGATCTGATTCCCTCAGCTACAGACACTGACCCTGATAAACCTTTTCTTACTTTGCTCCATGGCTGTATATATGAAGTACTAGCCATCTGTTCTGTAGCTAGTTTGGTCTGGCCTGGAGTTCTTTGCCTTCCCCCACCCCTTGCCAGCACCAATCATCACGTTTTAAAGTCATAAGACCAGACTTCCAAAAGCATATTACGGCTGGGACAAAGTCTTTTTGTCTTGATGCCTTGTAAGTTACTCCAGAAAGTATAGGAAAAGAGAGTGCTTGGCAAGAGTGCAACAAATAGCCAAGGATCTTCGTTATAATTCTCCACATCTGAGTGAACTTCTGAGCATATGAAAGAGAAAAATAGGAGCTGTCATTCCAGCATCCTTAGGTTTGGGATATGGTCTAAGGAAGACCTTCAGAAATCCCACTTTGAAATGTACATTACATTTTTAAGGCTGTAGATGCTGAATAATTTTAAGATAATATAATATTTGGACTACTAAGGAAATTAATTTTACAGTCATACTCAACAGAGAACTTAATCAGAGGTAGTCTTCAGATTGTCATCTCCACTGAAGATCTTTATATATTTGACTGTTGAAAAGCAGCATTAAAGATGTTATAGTAGCATCTCTAGAAATATGGCCTTGGAAGAACCTAACTTTCATATTAGAAATGTCTCTGTAATATGAAAATTCTATAAAATAGTGATGACTATAGCATAAGAGTATAGAATTAAGAGAGTGATACAAATAACAATGCTTCTTTGATTTCAGAAACCTTATGTAGCTCTTCTTCTGGAATATGGCAGAAATTAGTTTCATGGTTTTCTATAGTCATCATTTTCTGTTGGTACTTACCTAGTCAGAAGATATCTAACTGATTATAAGTAACTAAAAGTTGTTGTTTAAAAAAGAATCTTTTGGGACACCTGGGTGGCTCAGTTGGTTAAGCGGCTGCCTTCGGCTCAGGTCATGATCCCAGCGTCCTGGGATGGAGTCCCACATCGGGCTCCTTGCTCAGCAGGGAGCCTGCTTCTCCCTCTGCCTCTGCCTGCCACTCTGTCTGCCTGTGCTCACTCCCGCTCTCTCTGACAAATAAATAAATGAAAATCTTAAAAAAAATAAAATAAAATAAAAAATAAAAAAGAATCTTTTGTGGATGGAAAACATAGCCCACAAGGTTACTAACTTTGTACTGTGCAAGAAATGATGCTTTTAAGCTAACAGCTCTAAAGCCAGGTGAAGGTAATAAATGATTCAGTAAAAATTGGGATATGTCTCCCATCCAAGTACTAACCAGGCCTGACCCTGCTTAGCTTCTGAGATCAGACGAGATCGGGCACGTTCAGGGTGGTATGGCCACAACAACATGGAGGGAACTAGAGCATATTATGCTTAGCGAAATAAGTCAACTGGAAAAAGACAACTATCACATGATCTCCCTGATATGAGGAAGTGGAGACGCAATGGGGGTGGGGGTCAAGGTGGTAGGAAAAGAAAAAATGAAACAAGATGGGATCGGGAGGGAGACAAACCAAAAGAGACTCTTAATGTCATAAAACAAACTGAGGGGGGTGAGGGGGGGAGAGGGGTTGGGAGAGGGTGGTGGGGTTACATTATATGTTTAAATAAAAAAGCTTAAAGAAAATAAAAAATAAATGCAGTTGCTCAACCAACTGAAAAAAAATTAGGACGTGAGTGATTTTGTAAAAGATTTTAAAACATGTTAATATTATATATGATTTTCCAACTTTTTTTCTGTTTTCAAATTATTCTGATAACAAAGATCTATGCAGTAGGCATATTCCCACAAGGTTGTGTTACCATATAATGTGACAGCATAAGGTTAGATTTTAAGAAACTAAGGGGTCACAGATACCTCATTTATCTCTTGGTTCCCCAAATGTAATGTTTTATCTTTTGTTATCTGTAAACAGGTTCACTGGTAGGAAGAGATGGAATATGGGGAAAAGTTGGTTATGTAGGATTTTTAGTCTGAAAACTTAATAGGAAATATTAAAACAGTTAATTAAAATCTGATTGTATTTACTTATTAACAAATGTTCTTTAGGCCCAGTCTTTTGATACTATTAGTTCTTTTTTATGAATATGTATTTATTTTTATTAACATGTATTATGTGCCCCAGCAGTACAGGTCTGTGAATCATCAGACTTACACATTTCACAGCACTCACTATAGCACATAACCTCCCCAATGTCCATAACCCAGCCACCCTATGCCTAGCCCCCCATCCCAAGAAACCCTCAGTTTGTTTCCTGAGATTAAGTCTCTTATGGTTTGTCTCCCTCCCAATCCCATCTTATTTCATTTTTTTCCCTCCCTAACCCCCAGACCTCCTGCCCTGCCTCTCAAATTCCTCATATCAGAGAGATCATATGATAATTGTCTTTCTCTGATTGACTTATTTCACTTAGCATAATACCTTCTAGTTCCATCCACATCATTGCAGATGGCAAGATTTCATTTTTTGATGGCTGCATAGTATTCCAGTGTGTGTGTGTGTGTGTGTGTGTGTGTGTGTGTGTGTGTGTGTAAAATCTTCTTTATCCATTCATCTGTTGATGGACATCTAGGTTCTTTCCATAGTATGGCTATTGTGGACCCTGCTGCTATAAACATTCAGGTGCACATGACCCTTTGGATCACTACATTTATGATACTATTAGTTCTTAAATGAGGAATTTTCACTCTCAGTTCAACAGGTTATCTTTGACGGTGCCATAGTGGTAGAAAACCACTCTGGAATCACGGGGATAATTTAGATTTTTCTTAGAGATTCTATAATGATCAATTATTTGTAAAAGACCTGTTACACAAAACCAAATGGTTTCTTTTTTTGTTGTGTTATTGTCTGTTGTATTGTCCCTGTTATACTTTGTTTTAGCTTATTATTTTAGATCTTTGCCTTCTAAGTGGTACTTTATCCCCTTATTCTCAACTTTAGTTTAATTTTTTTTGGAAAGATATTCTGACACTCTGGTAAAACATTTTGCATCTTTTCTAACATATTTACATAAATTTATGTTGAAGAAATATATTCAGATTATCAGCTAAAGGGGTTAATTAATAGCCAGTGGCATCATCATTTTTCCTTGTAGAATGGTCTTTTCATCATGACTTTGCATGGCATTGCTTCAGGTAGATCAACAAATTGATTATTATATTTTGCTTTTATTATACCATGGGTAAAGCCTCATAATGAATGAATGAATGAAATTTATTGGGCAGGGTTTCTTTTTAGGCTGCTGTGTTTAAATAATGCTACAATTGAGTTATTCCACTGAATCCACATAGAGTGTGTACTTGACATAGTTAATAAAAGATTGTGTTAGCTCTCCTTATATTGAACATTTGAGAAATACACAGTTCTGTTGTGCATTAGGATTTGAATTCCTTATGTACAGGAATATTTACTACCTTCTTTGTTTCATTTCAGAATGACCTTATTTAAAAATGTATGAGGCTATTTATAATCGACTCTGTGGCAGTGATTAAAGAGGTGTGAATAATAGGTTATTGGAACTTGACAGCTCCTGGTTTGCTAAACTAGTGGTAGAACATTTATGCTGCTCAGATGTACTTTATTTTTCTAAGGTGGGAATTTCTCTCTTGACATGTGGGTTATTGGCATAATATATTCCATAGGTTTTTCTCTTTAAAGTGGTTTACCAAATCATAGTATTTTATTGATTTATTTTATGTTTCATATTTTCTTCAACTTAATGAATCAACATTTTATGCTTAATAATTGTAGCCTGAGTATGGGCTATTAATCAAACATCTGATAATAGACAGAAGATTGGTCCCTTAGCAGGGCATTGGCCTACTATCTGAAGCTTTCCTGTAAGACAAATGCAGTCAAGATTTTATTATTTTAATGGAAAAACTCTTTCTTACTGAAAATTTGAAAATGTTCAGTTGGTTGATACTCAGCACTTGTTACTTTGGGGGAGATGTTAGTATTTCTGAAGATATTTGGGATAGCACATTATAGCCAAAGGGAAAAAAAAGAGTTGTATACTTAACATTTCAGCAAACTATTATTGATTTTAAATATCAAGACCAGAAAAACATTAAATTAGTTGAATTTGGATTATTTTTATTTAAGAGTAAAAGGAAATGTAGTATTTTAAAATTTTGAGTAAACAAATAATTAACCCAGTGATTTTTCACTGTTATTGTAGATTCAGAGCACTTTGTCAGGTGCATTCTAAACTACACTGAAGATTTATTACTAAAATCCATTTTAGCATTATCACTCCATTATCCCTAACCAACCTGAAGGTTAGGTTTCAGAAAGAATAAGATTGGTGAAACTGAAGCAGAAAAAGTCAAGCTTCACAGAAACAAAGGTTATGGAAATAACAATAAAAATTACTCTGTATATATTTCACTACAGGTCTGAGAAAACTTTAACCTAAAAAAAATGCAAAATAGGGGCACCTGGGTGGCTCAGTGGGTTAAAGCCTCTGCCTTTCATTCGGCTCAGGTCATGATCTCAGGGTCCTGGGATCAAGCCCTCTCTACTCAGCAGGGAGCCTGCTTCCTCCTCTCCCTCTGACTGCCTCTCTGCCTACTTGTGATCTCTGTCTATCAAATAAATAAATAAAATCTTTTTAAAAATGCAAAATAAATCCCATCTCTCAGCAAGACAAACTTCCTAAGCTCTTTCCTCAACCCAGTGTCCTCAATTGTGATCTGTACCATCAGAGTCTCCCACAAATTTTCAGTTGTCCCCATTTTTAAGGTTTTTAATCTGTCTGGTTTGAAAATTACTTTTTCACTTTATTTTTCCCTTGCTTTATTATTTTCCAAGTCTGAAAAATTATTGTGAAGTAGTTTGTACTTTTATGGAACTTAAGGGCATATTTTTCTAAAGCTGAACGTCTTCCCATCTGTTGAGAAACTGGAATACAAATGTTTAGCGAAGAGTGGAAAAACTGGTCTAAGTTGTCAAACAGAATTGTATGTGCATATATATAAATAGCCCAAAAGTTTGGTGAATATTTAATGTGATGATGTATTCAAAGCACCCAGCAAGAGACTTACATTTATTCCTGGAGTAGCCTGGTACTTTGAAGAGAACACCAGAGACGTTTTTACTTCTTACTTTCCTAATTATTTTCTGTGTGGATTTGAATGGTCTGCCTAATTTCTTCAAGCTTCATATGACTTTTTCTTAAAAAGTTATAACACCAGCTCTTACCAGTCAGTCTTACAGTATTGTTCTGAGGGTGTTCTGGTTAAAATGCTTTGCAATTTGTAAAATGCAATAGAGTTGTAAAGTTTAAAGATGTTGTTTTACTCCTTATCAATTTGAAGATTCAAGGTGAATATAAGACAAGTGACCAAGAGAAAACATGACTCTCCACCCTTCCCCGACCTAGTGTGACTCAGGTTGCCAGCTGTTCTGAGTTAAGAGATATTTGGGAAAAACAGGTTAGTTTGGGGAGTTCCATATGGATATTCATTGACTTCAAGTTCATTTTGGTCTTCTGAAATGCTTTCCTTGAAAGACAGTTTTATGTCCGTAACTTCACTCCAGCATAGAATACTGTGATACTCTGATTAGAGAGTCAGTCTTACTTTATAGATCTGTAGTAGTGCAGAGAACCTTCGTGTTGTTTAGGTTTTACAACTGGGGACGTCCTGTGTTCTGACCATTCAAGTGCACAAGCTAATCCCACCCGTATCCTGTTTGTGAGTAATTGGATGGATGCCTGGAAATTCTAGTGCCAGATTATATAGCACTTTCTACAACAGAAATCTCTAGTTTTCTAGAGAAGGAGTGTTTATTTACATTCTCCCTAATCAAACACCTCCTGTAGGTGAGTCCCTTTGCTCAAAAAGGCAAGATTACATAATAAGCTAGATCCTTAGTTATGTTTCCGTAGTCACTCTTTGCATAGCATTTCCAGTTGATGTGGATGGAAGACATATCTGAAGTACAAATATAAGGCTGTATGCTTTCTGTATAATTGAGGAAATGGGTTTTAAATTGTACACCTCTTCCCATAAAAATAGAAGAGATCCTTCTGGGAAGAGAACGAATTTCTTAACTATCTTCTTATCTAAATCATTAAGAATAGGAAAATACCATTTACATCATTGTAATCTCTATTGCTATTCCATTCTCTTTACAAAGTGTCAAATGTATGGTTAAAAGATGCATATAGATGTGTGCAACCTATCTTAAGTCAGAAAAGAATTCTATTGCTACATCTCAAGAGGATATATGTGATCCTGCTGCCATTTACTACAACATTGTGATTAAGGATTCAAGCTCTGAAATCAATATCTTGGCTATGAATACTAAATCCATCACTTATAAATAATTCTAATTGGTATGGTGGAAATTCTCACCCATCATTAGTATATTAATAAAGACTGTTTTGGTTGTAAGTATTAGAAATGCAACTCGGGAGATGGTGGTGGGGTTACATTATATGTTTAAATAAAAAAGCTTAAAATAAATAAATAAAGTAAAAAATTTTAAAATTAAAAAAAAAGAAATGCAACTCAGTTAGGCATAGCCTGAAAGAAGGAAGAGAACAAGGAATGGATTTTATGGATTGATCCAGTGGTTCAAACTATATCAACAAGACTCAGTCTCAGTCTCTTTCTTTCTCAATCTCTCTTTGTCTTTTATTCTAATTCTTTCTCTCCTTATCTCCCATCGGAGTTATAAAAAGCTTGAACTGGTTCTTTCAAAAGTCAATGACTGTCAGGAATACCATAGACTGAATTTTTACTGAGGGGGGAGGAGTCTCATAGGATTCTGAGATCCTGTTTTTGTGTTCTTAGTATGCAGTGGTGCATATGATTTTGAAGTCTAAATCTTTTAGTTTTCTTACTTATACTTCTAAATGATATTTGAAAAAACAATACACTGTTTAAAATTTATTATATCAAATACAGTTTACTAGAATGAATCAAGGTGAAATGCTTATAAATATAGTTGTGTCCTAGGGAAACTATGTGTGTACGGTGTATAGGGCATTAATTAATCACTGTGAAATTTACTGTGCTAAGCAGTTTACGTAAATTACCTGATTTGGTCCTTTAAATAATCTTATAAGTGGTTTTTATTATCATTTTATATGTAAGGAAGCCAAGGAAAGAAACTTGCCCCCAAACAACCAACCATTGAATATTTGACTCATAATTTGAACTCAGATCAGCCTGACTGCATAACCTCTGTTACATGGTCAGATTACACATTTACAGCTTTTATAATAAAGTTGCCTCCTATGCAAGCTAAGTAAATACTGCCTTTTAATATAGTATCTTGCTACTGTTAATAGACATGACTTGAACTTATTAAAAATTGTTTTTTCAGTTTAATAACTAGTCATATGACTTTTATCTACATTTTCTAATATTTCAATGTTAAAATTTTTAACCACCCTGAATTATAAAATCTGATTTTACTTTTTAAAAAATTTGTGCCACTGAAAATAGAGCCTAAAAATTTTACACTTGACTGTAGATTGTTACTTGGAAAATAAATTACTACATAGGCACACACCCAGTCTGTATGGAAAGCAGAGCATTTTATGAAAATATGTTAGCTCTTATTTAGATCATAAGACTTTCTAACTACAGAAACAATGTTTAGAAGGAACTTCTACAGCAAGACAAAATTGAGAACAGAGACCTTAAAATTTAGTATAATATAAAGTGTACAGTCTACAAAAATTACTTTATTTAAATAGCAACTATTTTATTTGCTTTTTTTGAAAGAATAAATTCCTACGATTCAATTTATGATACATATTCTTCTGTGTGGAGTAGCCCTAATTGTGTAAGGCTTCTCAGTGCCTACTCCATGTTGCACAAATAGTATATTAGTTTTGTAGATCATGTTTTTGCCTCTCTCATCCAAAAAAACAGACTTAAGAAATATTTTATTCTTTCTCCAAAAGAATCTGTGGGGGTATGTGGAGAGAGTGATGCATAGTCCTAAATTAGTAGAGGGCTTGTGTGTATATACAAGCCGCTAATCTCTCACCTAGTTCCAGGTACATGTCTTGGTTGTTGACCAGAAAAGTACCTGGCCAGAAGCCCACATATCTGTCCTGTTATTCTCCTTCCTATAAATGTGGTCTTGCTTGCCAGGAGCATTCCTCAAACTACACTAGAGACAAGCCGCATTCATTACACTATAAATCTCTAACTACTGTACAAGGAGTAATAGAGGGCAACTAGAACATTACAGGCCAGCCCTAGCTTTTTGGTATCCCAAAGTCCTTTTCAGTTCTGAGATGAAAAAATCTCCCAAAATGTATTTAAACAAAATTTAATTTAAATGTTAATTTTAACAAGCTTTAACAAAGTCCATTCACTGCTTTTAGTAGGAATAAAGATTGTCAAATTAAAATAATAGGTGCTAAAATTTCAGAAAGTTAGAATCCTACAAAGCTATGAAGGAAATAAAATCAAACTCTAAACCCCAGGTGATACTAACTTACTCAAAACAAATTTAGTTATTGCTTACAGATTTAATGTAACTTCTAAAACATTGCTTTCAGCCACATGTATGGAAGTCTTTAGAAAGCTTGCAAGTCATAATTAATAGTCCATAATTATAAACTATAAGTCTTACTTAATATAACCAATAGGTAATAAGAAGAAAGATTGTCTTTAATCCTCATTTATGAAAATGTGAACTCAAGCAATGTAAACATTAAATTGTTGATAGAATAGTTTATTTAATCACATGAGAACAGAGAAAGTGGAGACTCTCCATAAATTTGGATGGGAATATAGTGAAATATGAAAGATAATAATCATAATTACATGGTACCTGTCATATAAAACTCTGAATAGGTATTTATTGAATTAATAAATACTCAGTTTAGCAGGTATCTTATTCAGCATATTTATTCCTAGTAATATGTATCTGAAGCATCTTATAGGCTGTAACATCATATATATACATAACAATTTCATTATCATATGTAGAGATAGATATCAGTGTTCTAGTCTTAGCCTTCAAAAGGCACATATATTCTTTTTGAGAAGTTAGAACAGGTAGGATAAAATATTGTAGGATTATACCAGTGATATTTAGTAAGATGCTAATTAATCCCCCCCCAAATATAGATCAGCACTGTCTAGTAGGACTTTCTGTGGTAATAGAAATGTTCTATATCTATTATATCTCAAAGCCACTAGCCACATGTGGTAATTGAGTGCATGAAATGTGTCTAGCATAAATGAGGACCCAAACTTCATATCTTATTTATAATTTTAATTAACTTCAGTGTGAATAGACATATGTGACTAGTGGCTATCTTATTGAACAGCATGATTCTGAAAACTTTTTGATTTCATGATCCCTTTACACTCTTTAAAAATGTTGAAGACCCCAAAGTGCTTTTGGTTATGTGGGTTATATTTATCAGTATTTACTATATTCACAATTAAAAGTGGCAAAAAATTAAAATATTTATTAATTGATCCTTAATAATAAAGGCAGCTAGGCTTTCATATTTGCTTCAGTCTTTATAATTTTTATGGTTGAAATATATTAAAACTTTGCCTTACATATTTATGTATGTGGAATTAGCCTTTTCAGATAATTTGGGGTATTATTTGATGACTGCACCAAAACTGACCAAGTAGCATGTTTCAAAGTCTAGTTGCAATGCAGAATATGAAACTGTATCTTGAATTTCATAGTCTGTTACATTGAAATCCATCAGTCTCTCTTGAACTTTAAATGGATCTTGTTTACCTACTCATGAACTTGTATTTCCTGCATTAGTCATTTCAAATATATTGGTTCACTTAGTTGTATCGATCTTTCAAGTGTGGACCCATTGCATTTTACCCTATAAAAAAACCACCAATACTAGCATCAATTTTTTCAGAAGGGTCTTGCAAATTGAGAAGCTGTGAAGCTCACAGTGACACTTGCATGTTTTCCAGAATTCTAATTTATACCTGAAAGCCCAAATTTTATTATTGGCAACACATTCAGTCTTTTGTTTTCCTTGAAATGGCAGGCTTATTACTTGGCTTATTTTTTAGAAAATGTCTTCCAAATATTCAAGACTGAAAAACGATAGTCGTTGTTCTTTCAAGTAAAATTGGTGTGCCATGAGAAAAACAGCTAGTTCCTGACATTTCAAAACAACTGCTTGCTTTGATACCCAGCAGAAGTGGTTTATCCATACATCCTGTTTAAAGACATATGCTGTACTAAGAGGTCGTGATTTAATAGAATGGCTTCTACTACTTCATCAGGGACATCCTTAAATGAAATCGGCAATTTTTAAAATGTATTTTACTGGGAATGGGCATCAGTGGAGGATGCAGGATGCATATGGTTCATTGCCATGGACTTCAATTGTGCTAAAGCACTAACAGTTCTACCCACCATTGCCTTTGCATCAATGCAAATGTCAAGAGTGAAGAAGGCAAATAATGTAATGCCTTAGTATTAATATAAAAACAATTTTGACCTTGTTATTACAAACATGAAGGGAGAAGAGAAATGGCTGTTAGCCTAGAATAAGTTAAGGAAGTCTTTATGATATTCATGAATATGCATATGTGATATGCATGCTCTACTTTTTCCCTTCTCTTTTACCAGCTTTGTCCTATAAAATTGTTTATTTTATTTATTATTTAAAACTGTTTAATTATGTTTATATTTTACTTTTCAATCATTTATTGATTCAAGTATTTTATTGAGTACCTACTTTGTAGAAGTTATTTATATCGTTGAGAAATGGGAAATATATAGTGTTTATGATAAAAGCATCATAAAAGCCCCTTACTTGTAGAGCACTTGTTCTGTGCTAGGCACTCTGTTTATGTGTGTGCTTTTAAATGCATTAAATTCATCTTCATGGCAACTTCAGGAGGTAGATTTTTATAGAAGGTCCACTGGATTTTGTGCCAGGCTCACAATTTTTTGTGTAACTAGACAAATTAGTTAGCTTCTTTGGGTTTCAGTTTTCTCAGTGTAAAATATGAAACAGAGATTTATCTTCAGATCTTTAACAGGTTTAAAATTCCTTAAATTAATATACATTTTACAGCAAGGCAATCCTTTACCAATACATTATTAGAATATTCCACACGCTTTATTAGGAATCATGAAAACAATTACAAAATTATTAACACAAACCTTTTGGAAACTTATACTGTCCCTTTCACTTTAAAATTTATTGATTCAATACCTCTTTCACACCACTTAATCCTTTATTGACATAACATGTCACACTTGCCAAGGACTTAATGATAAGCATGTGAACATAATGGGCACTACTGCTGGGCAGTGTAAAAAATTATACAGGAGCACAAAGTTTAGGACAAGAGTCAGAAAAAGTCAAGAAGAGCATCCCCAAAGCAGTAGTGTCTTAACTTGTTCATTAACTCAACAAATACCTTTAAGTGCCTTTGATGTTTGGAACTTAGACTACTGGAGTGAACAAGACAGTGTCCTTGCCCCCGTGAAACTTACATTTTAGTGGGGAAGTATGGTAGGTAGAATAACGGCCTCCCAAAGATGTCCCATGTCCTAATTCCCAGAACCTGTAAATATATTACATGGCAAAGGAGAATTTTAAAGTAGCAGAAGGAACTAAGGCTGCTAATCAGCTAACCTTAAAATAGTGAGATTATTTTGTGCTCTCTCGTTAAGCCCAATGGAAGAGTCCTTAAAAGTGCAAGCAGGGGACAGAAGAAGGGTCAATGTCAGGCTAATGTGATGTAAGAAAATTCTCAACTGGCCCCTGCTGGCTTTGAAGATAGAAGGGGGCCGAATGCCAAGGAATGTGTTCTGCCTCTAGAAGCTGGAAGAAGCAAGAAAACAGGCTCCCCTGGGGCTGCCAGAAAGAACACTGCTCTACCAACACCTTGATTTTAGCCCAGTGAGAACTTTCTTGGGCATCTGGCCTCAAGAACTGTAAAATTACAAGTATGTGTTATTTTAAACCTCTTAAGTTTGTGGTAAGTTGTTACAGCAGCAACAAAAACTAATCTAGAGAGAAAATAAAAGTAACTAAACAAGATAATTACAGATTGGATGCTTTGAAGGAAATAAACAGGGTGATGTGAGAAATAACCCTTGCAAGCCATGATACAACACTGAAAAACCATTGAAAGTTTTGAAGAAATAGAGTGACATATTCTGCTTTGTGGCTTGAAAAGGTCACTCTGGCTGCTATGTGGTAAATAGAGACAAGAGAACCCAGGGTAGGGGACGTGACAGTTTGAAATAGAGTAGTGGCAGTGGAGATGGTGAGATAAAACCAACAGGATTTGTTGATGAGTTGGAAATGAATTTTGAAAGATGAGTAGCAATTTGGTAGTAGAGAGAAAAGGGCAGAGGGAAAGCATGGAAGTCCAGCAATGTCTAGGGAAAAGAATATATTGGGCAGACTGGTAGGAGGTACAGATATTCGAGGCCCTAATGTTCAGTCTAGAGCCCCTTATTTGCTATCCATAGGAGTTTGGAATTCATAATATATGCAATGGAGAGCTGTCAGAATTTTAAATTAAGAGAATAAAACAGTCTCTCTGACTGAGGTTTTATGGTTTCATGTATCTTCCATTGTCATTCTGATACAAAGATGAATAGTAAGGATATTTAAATTTTTATTTTCTTAAGATTCTGAGTTCAGAAAGATTTGATTAAGTTCTTATCAATGAAGTCCTTAATAATTCATTGTAACATCTCTTCTGTTTCGTTTTTGAGGATTTTTTTGCTCATTCGTTGACTATAATGTGCTTGCTTTAGAGAAACGGTAAAAGTAGGTTCAGAGCAAAGTCTTTAGAGCCTCGTGGCCTGGGTTGGAATCCTGAATCCAGTACTAACTGGTCTCCTTTTGCTAAGTTATACAACCTCTTAAGTCTCAGTTTCTTTATCTCTAAAACGAGGGTAGTAATTCTTCATGTGTCCCTTATAAGGATCAGGCAACTGAATGCAAGTACTTTACAGGGCAGGGCTGGAGCAGCACGCAAAACTACATAAGCAGCATTGATTGATTGAACTTTTCTTTCTGCTAGTGGTAGAAATTTGATAAAACAATTTCTTCAAAATACTTTTAAAATATCCTTTTCTGTGTTTCTGCATATGGGTCTAGAGTTTCCATTTATCTGTATTTTTCCAAGATGTCCACTTCTTTCACCACTAAGTCCATTTACTCTCTAAGATAAAATTTATATGAAAATCTGGGAGCGCCTGGGTGGCTCAGTGGGTTAAAATTTATATGAAAATGTGAGTGGGGGTGAGTTCACATGGTCTTCTAGTTTATTGGATATTATTTATTTTCTGAATAGGTTGTATTCACAGATGATTATCATTTTAACTGTTTTTCAGATCAATCAGGCAAAGCAAAACACAAGGAATTCTTTGGTACCTCAATTCAAATCCATTTAATTTTCCAACAACATATTTCAAATTTTTAAAAAGTAAATTTTATTTCTTTGGAACATTAGCAGGGAGTAAAAAAGAGATTAGATATAGTGGAGTAGAGAATCCTCTAGTATTTATGTTTTACATCACTCTTAATTTAGCACAGAATTATTTATTGTCATAATTCTGTTTATAATATTCAATGTACATTACTCATATCTTATAACTAGTGCATGTATCTCAGAAGCAGAGACTGTAAGTACTCTATGTCTTCATTCTGCCTTCTGGAGCACTTAGGTCAGAGGAACTAAATTGTTCATTCTAATGTGATAATTCACAAGCCTGTAACATGTGATGTTTAGAAGGTTTCAGGAAAACTAAACTCTGGTTTTAGTGCTTCTTTAAGAAATAACTTCCAATTCAGGTTTTATTAGCATGATCCTTGTTCTTCCATGTCTGTCTAGCCAGTAGAGGAGTAGAAGGACTTTAGACTCATGGAATTAGCATATATGTATTAAAATTTGGCCCTTCCCGAGAAAAGCTTCCCATGAGGAAGTGTGCTGGATGGATACCATTAAGCCTTACTTGGATTATTGTTTACTGCCACTCCCATGGAAACAAGGAAGTTAGGTCCCCTGACTGCATCCTTTTAGTTCATGGCCTGTTTCTTTTCACTTATTCTATTATTTTCCCGTTGTGAACACTGGTATCTAGCACATGACCAACGGTTTTAAATTATACACACTAATTATATCACTAGCTTAAAGGAATCTGAGAAATCCAAATGAAATGAATTCAAATAAAATTCTTGTCCTCTTCCTTCATCTTATTTTTCATAACCAGTTCAGCTCTGAATCAGTGAATCTCAAAACCAGTTAGGGAAAAAGTATCTGCTGAGATTGGTAAATGACAAAACATTTCTTAAAACTTCCTTGTAAAGTAAGAAAAACTTAGAATCAAGCCAAATCCCGTAGCATAAGCTATGAAACATATGAGTGGATGTGTATGTTGCTCTAACTTTGGGGGAGGGTATTAGTTGCTTTTGACAAGGGAAATTCCATGCTCCCCACAATGCCGTCTTCCAGGACGTCTATGCAGAGTGTGTGTCGCTGCCCTCAGCACTGGAGAGAAGGAATAGAATTCACTTACCTTGGCCTGCACTTAATCTCTTTTTTGCAAGTGTTACCTTCTTTTTCATTTTACATAACTTCACACTTTATGTAGCTATGAATAGAAAAGGTGAGTGTTATTCATACTTTAAAGGAGACCTCTGTCTTTCATACATAAAAAATAGAGATTGTTCCCTAATAAGAACTTAAAATAGTTTTATTTCAAAACCCACAAGATAAAGCTTTACAGCATAGCATTTGTTTTTTTCCTTCTTAAATGTCATTTTAACCTTTATTTTTAAAATTTCATTTTAGTATGTTGATTGCTGTTTCTAATTATACCTTCTGCCTACTGTTATCAAAATTCAAATAACAAAAAATTAAGAAAATATTTCCACCAATCCCAGTTCAGTCTTCCAAAGTTCACCATTGGCAATGGTATGCTGAATATTATTTCAGACTTTTTCCTTGCACATTGAAAATATATCTTTAAAAATTTTGCTTAAGATTTTATTTATTTGAGAGAGAATGAGAGAGAGCATGAGAGGGGAGAGGGTCAGAGGAAGAAGCAGACTCTCTGCTGAGCAGGAAGCCCAATGCGGGACTCGATCCTGGGACTCCAGGATCATGACCTGAGCCAAAGGCAGTCACTTAAACAAATGAACCACCCAAACACCCCTAAATTTTTTAAAGTAATATGTACACTTAAGAATATAGAAGACACAAAATAGAAAAAACAAGTCACTCTTTCATTACTTTATTTCTTCATTTGTATGTTCTTCTAGACCTTATCATTCATTATTCAGGTGCATGTATGCACATACTATTATGTCTTCATTTTCTGCAAGAATGGAATCAAACTATTCCATTTCCCTCTATATCAGTGCAAAGGGATCTATCTTGCGTGGCTATTTAGGGTTTTTGTCATTAAAAACAAGTTTGTAGATAAACATATGTATCTATATTTACATACATGTATAAGTTAATTTGTAGGGTGAATGCCAAGAAATTTCTGGTTCAATAGGTAATTTTTGATAAGAATTGATTAAAAATAAAAATTTGTTAAACGACAGATTAACACAACAACATGTAAATATATACTCATTTCCTTAACTCTTGCATGTACCCTGTGTTATGGAGAATTTTTTTGCTAATTTATTAAACATTTATTGAGCAGTTAATACTTAATGGACAGTGTTATACATACAGGGGGCACAGGAGTAAACAAAACAAAACAAAAATAATCCAGGCTACAGGGAATTTATATTCCAATGAGACAATAAAAATAATAAAATATTATGGAAGTTGGTGATAAGTATTTTAAGAAGAAATAAATCACAGGAGAGGGTGGGGTATGTTCTTGGTTGAAGGAGGTCTATAAATTTAAATGGAGTGTTCATAGAAGACCTCACTAAGCAGGTAAAATTAAGCCATGCTCCAAGAACATTCCAAGGGGAGCAACAAGAAGTACAAAAGCTTTGAGGCAAGAGGCCAGTATATATGGAATGGAGTGAGCAAGTTTGTTTTTTTTTTTTTAAGATTTTATTTATTTATTTGACACAGAGAAAGATTACAAGTAGGCCAGAGAGGCAGGCAGAGAGAGAAGGGAAAGCAGGCTCCCCGCCCAGCAGAGAGCCCGATGCGGGGCTCGATCCCAGGACCCGGAGACCATGACCTGAGCCGAAGGCAGAGGCTTAACCCTCTGAGCCACCCAGGTGCCCTGGAGTGAGCAAGTTTAAAGTAGAAGATGAGAGATAATGGATGAATGGAAATGAGCTCATGAAGGGCCTTTATCATCATGAGGTGGGATGCCATTAGATGGTTTGAGTAGGGGAATAACAGTTTCTTTAATGCTCTAGAAGAATTGTGTTGGCTGCTGTGTTGATAATGTTCTATAGGAAGGCAAAAGTGAAGGCCAAGAGACCTGATGGAAGGGAGCCAGTAGCAACACTAGGTGAAAGTTGGTGGCTTAGAACAGGGAGTTGGTGGTGGGGAGTTAGTGGTAAGGGGATCAGTTGCCAAATTTTAAGGTATTTCTCTCTAGATAAGATGTGGGTTATGAGGGGGTGAGGGTAGGGAAAGGAGTCAAAACTGACACCAGGAGTTTTAGCCTGAGCAACTGGAAGAGTAGAAGTATCATTGACTGAAATGGAGAAAACTGAGTGGATCAAGAATTGGGTTTTGGATATGGCATGTTTGCCAAGATATCCAAGTGGAGATGTCAAGTAGGCAGTTGGGTTTAGAGTGCAGAGAAGTTTGGGCTTGGATTTAAAGCAGGGAGCCCTCAAATGGTTTTTAGATCCATGAGACAGATTGAAGTCCGGGGGTGGAGGAAAGAAATGGAAAGGTAGCAGTCAGTGAGTTAAGGAAATCAAGGGAGTCAAGAGAAGAGATTGGTTTGATAAGGAGAGATTTTATGTCAACTGCTGTTAGTAGGTCAGATAAAATGAGGATTGATCATTGTCATTGCCTTTAACAATATAAAGATCCTTCATAATCATGACAAGAACAGTGTTGTGACCAGAGTGGATTTAAGAGAGTATAGGAAAAAACAAATTGGAGACAAGTGTAGGTAACTTTTTCAAGAAGCTCTGCAATAAAAGGGCCTGAGGTATAGAATTTGGAATTCTATAGACTTAATCAAAATAGGGGTTTAGCCTGAATAGGGTTTTTAAATGCGAGAAAGACAGGAGAGTTAAAAGCCTAAAAAAAATAGAAGAATGTATGGAAAGAGTGACTATAATGATATTTCATTAAAGTAGGTATTTCTTTAATTAGTGAGGTTGGACATCTTATTACATGTTTATTGTCCATTCATTTATGTGTGTGAATTTTCTTTGCTTATTACTGGGTGGTTCTTTTTTTTTCCCATAGATATTTAAGAATTCTCTGCATAATTAAAAAATCAGTCTTTGGTAACATGTATTGCAGTTATTATTTACAGTTTGTTGTTTGTCTTTTGACTTGATTTTTTTCTATGTATAGTCATGGGTTTTGTATCATGCTTATAACAGCCCTACTTATTCCAAGATGGTAAAAGGATTTGCTTATATTTTCTTCCATTACTTATCACTGTGACAGCCCTATTAGGGACATACTGTTATTATCCCCACCTTAGAAATGAGGAAACTGAGGAATGAGATTAGGAAACATGCCCAAGGTGAAGCTGTGGTTTGAACCAGGCAAACTCATTCCAGAGATTGTGTTCCTACCTGTCCCTATAAATGTTAGAATCATTTGGCCTAAATTACTTAGATTTAGATTTTAAAATACCATATTAATATTTGTATCAGAATTTTTTTGAATGTATAGACTATTTTAGATAGAATTGACATCTTTATAATACGAAATCATTCTACCCAAATACAAGGTATGTCTTTTCATTCATTCAGATCTTCTTTTTTGTTTTTATCTAAATTCCAGTTAGTTAATATACAGTGTAATACTAGTTTGGGGTATAAATACAGTGATTCAACACTTCCATACAGCACCTGGTGCTCATCACAGCAAGTGCACTTCTTACTCACCATCGCCTATTGTCACCCATCCCCCTACCTCCCTCCTCCCTGGTGATGATCACTTGTTCCTTCTAGTTAAGAGTCTGTTTCTTGGTCTGCCTCTTTTTTTTCCCTTTGCTTATTTGTTTTGTTTCTTTTCTTTCTTTGTTTGTTTGTTTTGTTTCTTAAATTCCACATACGAGTGAAATCATATGGTATTTGTCTTTCTCTGACTTATGTCACTTAGCGTAATACTCTCTAGCTCCCTTCACATCATTGACAATGGCAAGATTTTATCCTTTTTTATGGCCAAGTAATATCCCAATGAGTATATATATGTGTATGTATATATGTGTATGCATATTTACATACACATACATACACACACTGGGATTTATAACCCTCAATAGAATGCTAAAATTTTTTTTATATAGCTTCTCCTTGTTTCTTTTCTTTCTTTTTCTTTTTCTTTTCTTTTTTTTTTTTTTTTGCCTTCATGTGTTATTTGTTAGATAGAGTTGATAGAGATTGGTTGAATTTTTCTTCTTTTTATGGTTATTAAATAACCTGCTACAAATAGCAGGTTATTTTTGGTTTATTGGAAGCTATTGATTTTTTTCTGTTGAATTTGTAATTATGCATTTACCAAATTTCTAATTGCTACTAGTTTTTTACAGTGATTTTTCTTGATTTTTCCAGAAACATCCACATATCCCTTGCAAATAATAATTTTGCTTTCTCTTTTCCAATATTTGTGCTTTTTCCTTTTGTTGTTTTTAAAAATTAGCTTATTCTTTTAAAATACTGTCAATAATGATAACAGTAAACATCTTTATCTTTTTATTTATTTATTTATTTGACAGAGATCACAAGTAGGCAGAAAAGCAGGCAGAGAGAGAGGAAGGGAAGCAGGTTCCCTGCTGAGCAGAGAGCCCGATGTGGGGCTCCATCCCAGGACCCTGGAATCATGACCTGAACCGAAGGCAGAGGCTTTAACCCACTGAGCCACCCAGGCACCCCTAAACATCTTTATCTTATAAACGCCTCTGATACATAGTCATTTATCGTAATACTGACTTCAGTTTTATTTTTATGAAAAAGTATCAGCAAGGAATAGTGAATTTTATCAAATGCCTTTCATGGTCTATAGAAGTCATTCTTATTCTTTCCCCTTTACTATGTTAAAATGGTGGACTTGTATATTTCCTAATGTTGAATAATGCTTGCTTTATTTATCTTCTAATGTACCACTAGATTTAATATCTTATTTAACATTTTTACATCAGTGAGACTGAGTTGTGTGCACATGTACACAAGTATGCTCTTAGATTTTAGTTGACTGTTAAAAAGCTGGCTTCACAGAAAGAATTTAGGCTCTTTACATTTTACTCTCTCTTGAAAAAGCAGCAGAATTATCAGTCCTTTGAAGATCTGAAGAAATTCACCTGGGAAAACACCTCGCAATTTTTGGGTGGTTAGCTCTTTGATGTCTTCCTAAATTTATTCTAGGATCTGTCTACATTTGCCATCTCTTGTACAATTTTATAAATTCTATAAAATAATAAATGTAGTTATAATCATTAATATTTTCCTAGAAAGTTATTTCATCCAAATTTTTAAATTTATTTGCTTAGATTTTTACAAAATATTCCTAAATCAAGTCTCTTAAATTCCTTTATAGCTATAATTACTTCTCTGTTTGCATTGATCTTGAATCCTTGTGCTTCTCAATTTTTTCTATGATTACGTGGGTTAGCAATTTATCTATTTTATTGATGCTCCAAAGATATGGCTTCTCTATTTTTTGACTCATTAATTTCTGCATTTTATTTTTAGTTCAGTCTTGACACTTTACTTGGATTTTGTTATCCTGCCTATATTCCACAAGTAACAAGTTCTATAAATTAAAAAGCATCCTTTCTATAAATGCATATTTTTCCTATGAAGGAAATATTACTTATTGATAATTTCATGTGAATTATTTTCATCTAGATATTTTACACACACACACACACACACACGAGAGAGAACCAGCTGTCCCTGGGACTGATTTTAGTTAATCTGCTAAAGAGCTTTACTATTTAACTGTTTCATCTATCTCTTTGTGAATTGTACTTACACTGACTAAAATTAGCTATCTGAATGAGCAGGAGCTTTGATAAGTCAGGGAAAGGAGAGGTAATTTGGGATGACTCTTGTTGGGATATATAGACAGAGGACATGTGGAGAATGAGAGAGAGGCCAGAATAAAAACTGAGAGAAAACCAGAGAAAAATCCCAGGAATACTTAGTAATGATTGTGTAATGAGAGAGGGGAGAAAATAAGAACTAGGATCCTGTACATGAGGGCAATCCTCTCCCCCCTCCCTTCACCTATCAGTTGTCATTCTATGAATAGCTTGTATCTAAAGGTACCGAAAACCACCAACCCTTTGCAGGGGTAAACGTCAGAATCACTGACTTTGGGGGCATGTAAGTGGCTCAGTCAGTTAAGTGTCTGCCTTTGGCTCAGGTCAGGATCTTGGGGTCCTGGGATAGAGCCCCACGTCAGGCTCCTTGCTCAGCCAGGCGCCTACTTCTCCCTCTCCTGGCTGTTCCCCATGCTTGTGCGCTCTCTCTCTCTCCCTCTCTGTTGAATAAATAAAATCTTTTTAAAAAATCACTGACTTTCATTGGAGTTAGATTTTTAAAATTATTTTGAAAATGTAAAAAAGTCTGTGATTATTGTTCATTTAATAGGCACCATAGATTAAAGATTTTATCTAGAGAGAGAGATTATAAAACTTTCCCCTAGATTTGGTGAACTGATAGCATTTATTTAAACCTAACATTAGGTTCAGGGGTACCTGGGTGGTGCAGTCAGTTAAGCAACCAAGTGGTGATTTTGGCTTAGATCACAATCTCATGGGTTGGGAGATCCAGCCCCATGTCCAGCTCTGGGTGCTCACCCTCATGCTCAGCAGGGAGTCTTCTCCCTCTACTCCTCACTTCTCCCTCCCCCACCACATATACATGCACATGCACACGCGCGCGTGCTCTCTATCTCTCAAATAAATAAACCTAACATGTTCATTGTATTTGGAGCACTCTAAAATCATTATGATGCCTACTTTTAAAAGACTTAAGTTGTAACTCTATAATATATATATTGCATATTATATTACTTACATGGTACATTAAATATGCATAATATGTCAACATTTATTATACAGTAAAATGCGTATACATTAATATTATCTATAAGTTAGGTCAAAGGCCAGATTAACAAATATTTACTGTATGCCTGCGTATGGTATTCATGGACATATAAGCTCCTTTTTCCCGGAGTAATGCTATTTGCAGAAGTTTTCTCCCCTTAGGATTGTCACATGACCTCCCTTTTTCATTTTGTGTACAATTTACCAGTTCTTTGGTTATCACTACAGTTTTGTCATCTTCCTGAATCATCGGTAACACTTAAATATATTAACTTTTCTCTCAGAAAAAAAGAACTGTGGCCCCACATCCAATTCAGCAAGTAATTCTGTACCTACTATGTGGAAGGCAGTGTGCCAGGGACTCTTTTCAGGAAAAGAAAATGTGTTAAGTGATGTTGTTATGGTTTTGTCCCACCTGATGTTAAAGAATAATGGAAATCTTTGTTCAGTGTCTCCAGATATTATTTTCATATTTTATGGCATTCATACCTAAATTGTGTTGTTCTCAGCATAGTGCTAATGTTATTACTTAGTTGAGTCTATTACTCATTTTTTTTTCCATTACTCTTGAGAACATGATTCAAAATGTATGTTCTTCTGGGTGTTTCTTAAATTATGACACTGGGTTGGTCTGATGGATATGCAGCAATTTGTAGAAGTACAGTAGTCTGTTATTTTGTAAGGATCAGTCTTATGTCTTTTCCTAAGAGAGATTTTATCTTTCTTTCCTAAGAGAGATTTTATCTTTCTTTTCTACCATGCAGAGGAATGTGTGTGTTTGATAGGAATGAGTGAGACATAGTTAATAAGCATGTATTAATGGCGTGATGTAAGCATAACTTCTCCCTCTAGGAAAAATAAAAAGCCTTTGTATGCCTGAAAATATGTTGACATGTGGCCTTAGCCTGTGGCTTTCATCAACACATGCCATGGTTATCACCTGATGAGAATCAAAGACCTGCGGGTTAAATATGTCTCCTCCTCCCCACCCCGCCGCCCTCCCTCCTTCTTTTCCCCTGTGAAGCCTAACCTGCTCTTCAGAGCTATAATAAACAGTGCTTGGCAGGGGTCTTGTTTCTAAAGCATTTAGATGATCTTGCCCTTAATGACTGAAGTTGAGATTGTGTTGCTCTTTTTTTGAACTGATTCATCTAATTTATTTAATTCTTTATTATAATTGTACGTTACTTAAGAAACAGATGTTTACATGGGAGTTTAATTAGTGCAGTTGATACCGTACTACATGCAATCAGGTGCTAAAAATAACATGTTATGTGAAAGCTTTTCAAAGGTTTATTTACTATAATGATGATATTACCCTATGGTGTATTGTCAGTTATATTATAATGAGATTCTGATGGTTAAAATTTTTTAGTCATTTGGAAATGTTTTAGTAGCATATTGTTAAGTATGGAATTGCAGAGCCCCAGAATAGGCTAAACACAAAAATATGAGTTTAAGAATATTTATCATTAGGGCAACAATTTTCAGTCAGGAGGCCTTATACATAAGTAGTTAAAGAATATGAGCTGTAGAATCAGGCACATGAGGATTTGAGTCCATCTCCAAAACTTAATAGCTGAATAACCTCAAACAGGTTACTCAGCTACTCTAGTTTTGGTTTGGTTTGGTTTGGTTTGGTTTGGTTTGGGGGGGTTAATTTTTTTTCTATAAGAGGGAAATACAACAATACCTACTTCTTAGGAATTGTAAAGATTCAGTGGGATGATGATGATGATGATGATGATAAGAGAATAATAATGGCAGGCACTTCTGTAGTCTTTACTGTGTGCCAGACACTGATCTAAGCACATTTTTAAATCATTAGATCCTCACAACCACCTTATTCAGTGGATACTGTCATATCTGGGATTAGATTTTAGCAAGTAATACCAACAAGAACTACCACCAAGAAGTCACTGTGTCCTTAACCACCTTCTAGTGACAATAGATGCATTGAAAATGCTACCATTTTCTATAGAAATTTCAATTCATATTGTGTTTTGTAAATTATATTTAAAGATTTAAAAAACTATTTACTTTTTCTGTTTTCCTTTATCTTTGTTTTCCTGGAATTCTTCATTTTAATTAAAACTCAGAAACAAGAGATGATAATAACCTGTTTGTTAAGAAGATGCCACTCTTTAGGTAAACTATATTTCACAATATTTCACTATATTTTTTTAGCCAAAGTTTTAAAAATATAAAGGCATGGAGATAGATGAGCAAACAGTTAAGATAATGGACATTTTCACTGGCTACTGGAATTTATCAGAGCCTGATTATTATTTATGCTTTTCATACTGGGGCTCTAATTTTTAAATTAGCCCTGTAGAGCCACAAAAGGGGAGATCCAGAAACATAGGAAGCTCGACTTTCTTCTAAGTTACACTAATCAATATAAGCAATTTTCACTGCTTTTTCTCTCAGCTAAATAACTGTGAAGCAGAAGACAATAAGAAGACTTGGTAAATAGTTATTGGTCTTTTTCCCACCAACTGATAAAATGTAGTGGGTTCTTTTAATTTTCAAGTTCTATGCCACTTATTCAAAACATGCTTTGGAAAAATTCCCAAGATAACTATAAAATATATTCAGTCTTTTTGACTTGGTATATTTGGTTTAAAATCTTCCATACCACAATGGCAGCTCTACTGGAGGTCAGAGTCCTAGAAAGTGACAGGTATTCTTGAAGAGTACTTTGGGCAACAGTGACCCAGGCAGAATAAAACAGGGTGAAAGAACTCTGGGTAAAAGAAACCTAGTGCAGCTCAGGGTAGAAGGAACTTAGTGAAAACCATGAAGCATGCAAGCAAATACTGGAACCAAAATACATACATGTCTTGAAGACTAAATCTATAGGGTACTTTTGCAGCCCCAAATACTCTAAATGTAAATGTACGGTTCGACAACCTATAGCTAACAAAATTGGTAATGATAAAACTGAACTACAGTATTACATCATTAGAAAGCAAGAATAGCACCAATACAAAACTGTGGCCAACTCAAGATACTGAAGAATCACTAAACCTCTTCATAAAGTAGTCAGAATTTCAGCTATTCATACATGCCCAGCCATGGTGAAAGCTATGGAACAACCTTTGAGAATCATTCCCTTTATCCGCACTTAAAATGGCACAATTTACTCTGCTCATTGTGTGTGACTGGAATACAAGAATTCCCCATGTTTCTGTATCTGTCTACTTTTAACAAGTTTTCCATTTGACTCAGGACTTCCATCTCTTCTAATATACCTAACAAATGTTATTTAAAGAATGGCCAGGGACGCCTGGGTAGCTCAGTGGGTTAAGCCGCTGCCTTCAGCTCAGGTCATGATCTCAGTGTCCTGGGATGGAGTCCCACATCGGGCTCTCTGCTCGGCAGGGAGCCTGCTTCTCCCCTCCCCTCTCTGCCTGCCTCTCTGCCTA
>ML093475.1:57734-97045 GCA_003697995.1 Taxidea taxus jeffersonii | reverse complement strand
CTCCCCTCCCCTCTCTGCCTGCCTCTCTGCCTACTTGTGTGATCTCTGTCTATCAAATAAATAAAATCTTTAAGAAAAAAAAAACAAAAAACACTTGGAAACATAAATTTTATCAATATAGGTTATTGGTTAAATTCTATCTGTAGAATGAAATGATGTGCCGTCAGGGGGAAAATCTTCACATATACTGAAATAGAAAAATTTCTAAGATATGTTATTAAGTGTCAAAAAACTAGGTGGCAAACAGTATAATGTGATCCCATATGTGTGTATTTAAAGATGTATAATATGTTTATATAGAGAAACTATATTAAATATGACATGTGAATACATTGAGGTCCGCACTATAATTAAACAGGATAAGGTATATAAAATGATTAGTATCATGCCTACCTTGTGGATAGACAAATTAAAGTTTGCTGTTATTGTTACTTTAAAGATTGAGTCAAGGAAGGGAAATTTGGTGGGAGGGCTTTTACTAATTTTACATGTTTTATATTATCTGATTTTTTGGTACTAAACCTGTATTACCTTTATATTAACATTAAAAAATAGTTTGCTCTTGGGAAAAGATTTGGAAAAAATGTATTCACATTGAGGTATTCATGAAAAACTTGTTATTTTTCTTCTGGCACAAGAAATTGAAGGATTTCTAATGTGGGCAAAGGATAGCTCCTGTACTCTTTTGAACAGAGAGGTCTTCCTAAGGTCTATAAAAGCAGTTTTGGAGATTTTTGCTTATTCATTCTCACTGTGACATATACATCCATATTTCTGATTGTATTTCTTTCTTCCTTTTCTCAGGCATGCAGTATATATTTGTATGGGAAGGGGGTATATACATATATCATTTAAACATTTAGGTTATTATCATCTTTCAAGAATGGTTGGAAATTTTAAGGGAGAAATGGAAAGAATAACTGAAAGTAGTTATTGCTTAGTTAATGAAGCAAAGATTCCTTTTTTCTCCCTTTCAACCCTTGCTTAGCAAATAGGAATTACCTTGCAAATAATTGAAAAGAGATATTCCAGTGACCATACCCAATGAGATACTGAATAATTTATCCCAGTAGAGTGATTATCACAAGCACTATGAAGAAAAAATATTGACTATACTATATTATTTATTTTAGAGAATTTTATTTGTAGCTATTACTCACGGTTCTGCAAATGGTGGTCATTCCAAATACTTATTTATCTTCATAATGCTAGTGTTAAGTTTTATTGAAATTCATTAAAAATATGGAAAGGATGCCCATTTGAAAACTTCTGGATGTCAGTTATTTTTTTCCAAAATTATAGACTCTCATACAAACGTTACTTAAATCACGCCTTCCTTTCGTAGAAGTTTGGCTAAGTTGATTTGATAGATTCCTTTTTTTTTTTTTTTAGGAAGATAGACATTTTATTTAATATCCTTTTTAAAAAGAAAAACAAAAGGGGTACCTGGGTGGCTCAGTCGGCCAAGCATGTGCCTTTGGCTCAGGTCATGATCTTGGAGTCCTGGGGTTGAGCCCCATATCAGGATCCCCAGATTTGATAGATTCTTTCTAAATTCAATGCAGAATTAATATGGAATGTGTGGGCTGAATTGGTATCTTGAAAATAATCTTTCTTATGGTTAACTTGATGAGGTTTTGTTGTTTTATTAGGAGAGATGAATTCTTTTCTTAATTGTGGAATGCTTTAAAGATTTGTGGCCCTAATTGTGCATGAGCAGTACCATATAGAATAAAGCCATTATGACTGGAGAGGATATTTAATGTAGTGTTTAAGAGTACAGAATATAGAAACAGATGCTAGGGTTCAAATCCTGGACCTCCCACTTCTTAGCTATATGATCTTGGACAAGTTACTTACCTTCTTATGTCTTGGTTTCCGTTTCTGCTTTCAGGGTTATTCATAGTGGATGGTAGATAGATACTCTATTTCATAAGGTTGCTATAAGGTAATGAGTTACTATTTATAGAGTACTCCTAGTAAGTCCTTTTTAAAATTTCTTTTTACTGAGATATAAAAACTGATTTTTGCACTAGTTGTTTTTGATTATTTTTTTCTTGTTTTTATTACAGTTACAAATTATAATACTGTGGTAGAAACAAATTCAGATTCAGATGATGAAGACAAACTCCATATTGTGGAAGAAGAAAGTATTACAGATGCAGCAGATTGTGAAGGTGGTGTGCCCGAAGATGACCTGCCAGCAGACCAGACAGTATTACCAGGGAGCAGTGAAAGAGAAGGCAGTGCTAAGAGCTGCTGGGAGGATGATGGTAAGATTAATTTTTTCATAATCTCTTGATTCTTTAAAAAATATGTATTAACTGAAAAGAATCTCTTGATTCTTTAAAAAATATGTATTAACTGAAAAAATAAATTTGGTGAAAAGTTTGAAATGATCTGTGAATTTGTCTATTAATCAATAGAGGTGGTAGCCCACTTAACCAAAAAGTAGATTGTGAAACAGAATAATAGTTACGCTGATTATCTGTACAATGCATATAATATATTGCATTTTAGTCATTTTTTTAACCAGAATCAAGCTTTCCATATGCTGTTGATACAGTTGAACCTACCTGTAATTTCATACTGTAATTTCAAATGAAGACTCTACTTAGAAACCTAGATTATATTTTATTTATTTTTTTTAATATTTTATTTATTTATTTGAGAGAGAGACAGTGAGAGAGAGCATGAGTGAGGAGAAGGTCAGAGGGAGAAGCAGACTCCCCGTGGAGCTGGGAGCCCAATGTGGGACTCAATCCCGGGACTCCAGGATCATGACCTGAGCTGAAGGCAGTCGCTTAACCAACTGAGCCACCCAGGTGCCTGGGAGAAACCTAGATTATATTTTAATACAGTAAAATTATAATGCAACTCAACAAAAATCCCCAACAGATAAATCTCAGGAGTGCTTTTAATGTTTGAAAGCTTCTTCCTCCTCCTCCCCACTCTTCATCGTTTCCCCTTCCCTCCCTTCTCCCATATATATCAGAATGCTATAAATTTTTACTCAAGTAAAATTTTTACTTTTATTGATCTCAATCATGGTTGAGTGGAAGGATTAGTGAAAGTCTTTCTAGGAGGAGAGGGTCTCTCTACTTATTTACACTGAATATTTAAAATTATTCTTCATCTATCAAATGAAGAAATTGAACTATAACTTTTTCTTCTAGATCAAAAATTCCTCCTCTCTTCTTTTCCTAATAAAACTAAATTATCTAGCCTGTCTTGCTGGGATTTAAACAACAGTGGTATAAAAACAGAATGTGAAGAAAGCAGGTATTATGAATTAGAGGGATTGGGGGATTAGGAATAGGGGCATCAGCAAAGGCAAAGAGGATCATGTGCAAGTGATCACATTCAAAGTCAGTCAAATGCAAAGCCTCCCCAACAAGAGGTCAAATTGGGGGAGGTCATCTAAATAAGATATCAAAACTCAGCTTAGGCAGTCTGGGGAAATGAGTCAGGTTTGCAGGTCAAAGAATCTAGACACAAAAATGTAGAAGCTTAGATAAAATGTGGAAGCTTAAATAAAATGTGGATCTGATGATAGGCTCCCTATAGCAGTAGTTAAGATTTCTACAATAAGACAAATTTATAGCTAACAAAGAACTTTCAAAATCATTTATCTGCCCCCCTCATTTTATAGCCTTGTCCATTGGTTCATTAAGCAAATTCTACAGGAATGAATTGCAAACTTGGATAAGACTGTCTCTATATGAAAAGTGCTTATAGTTTAGTGAGTGAAAAGGATAAATAAGTCACAAATTCATTAGTTTGACGTAGGTGTAAATTTAGAGTTCTGTAAAAACATTAATCAGGAAAATCCAAATCAGAAAGAGGAAGAGAAGTCCTAAAACAATTTCTGAGTGAAACAGAACTGTTCTTGAGTTATAAAGGACCAGTGGAGGTTGATTAGGTAAAGGAGAAGTGGAAGAAGGTGTTTCCAACAGAAGAAGCAATATACATGAAGCCATAGAGGTTTGAACAAGCCGTGTTTACAGAAAATCAGAGAAGTAAACAAGGAAAAGACTATGTAGGGCACTGTGTACTAAGACAAGGAATTTGAACTTTTACCTTAAAAGCTATGAGAACATCATTGATACATACTTTAGAAATAAGTCTGGTAGCAATATGGAAATGAATTTTGGAGGGAGCAAGTATATAGTGCCTTCAGTAAAGAGACTACAAAAATCAAAAATATAAGATTTGATTTGTTATTACATGGAAGGTAACAGAAGTAAGGACTGACAATTCACAGACTTCTAGAAAGTAGAACCCAGAGAAATTAAATTGTTTATTTATTGTCACAGCTCATTAACAGCAGAGCTGTTAACTTGTTAAACTATAATACTGAGCTCAAAACTTTTGGAAGCAAGGATTTTCATATATATTTCCTGTCTGGGGCCAACATTGATCCATTGGTAAAATTGATCCAAAGTGTTAATATGGAAACAAGAAGGTAATGATTTTTCTGGAAAAAGGGGAGATAAGAGAAAGAGGGAAATAGAGGGGAAAAGAAAGATGAAAAACCAGTGAAGAGGTTCTGTTTCTGAAAATATGTTGGGATAAGTTATTTGAACTGTCTTAGCTATATGATCTAAGTCTTATATGTTTTAGCTATAGGATCTACGCTATCTGAAAGTAACTAATTATGCTAGATTTGAAAATAAATCAATCCTCTTGAAAGCTTTAAAAGAGATAACTAAATAGTAGACATTAATGGATCAAAATCTAAGTGAGGACAGAAACCCATAAGGGTAAGCAGAGCACAGTATAGAAGACTCTGACCTTAAGGACATTTGCCTACCCAGGGTAATGCAAGACATGGTTTTTCAGGCCTCTGAGAAGAAACAAAGCCTAGGACCACCTAAGAGCTTAATAGCAGATCCTCCCCTAGTATGAATTACATCTTAACAATATGATGGACTATAGTGAACTAAAAGCAAACCCTACCATCCCTACATCCTCAGGAGTTAGCAAACAAAATTGCCTTGGCCAGGGATTAGGGAAATAGAGGACTGTCTCTGCCAAGGAGTAACCACCATCTGTCTTGCACTGATTTATATTTTAAATTCACATTACTATATGGCCTGATAAGTTTCAAGCCATAACTGAGTTTTTTTAATTGCCAATATTTAATTTTACTTTATTTTAAGCAACTTCATTTTTTAATTTAAATTCAATTAACCAACATAAAGTAAATCTTTAGTTTCAGATGTAAAATTTAGTTATTTATCAGTTGTGTATAACACTCAGTGCTCATTACATCACATGCCCTACTTAATGCCCATCACCCAGTTACCCCATCCCCATACACCTCCCTCCCCTTCAGCAACCCTCAGTTTTTTTCCTGTAGTTAAGAATGTCTCATGGTTTGTTTACGTCTCTGATTTCTTTCCAATCCATTTCCCCTCCCTTTCCCTTTGATTCTCTGCACTGTTTCTTATATTCCACATAAGTAAGTTTAAAGTAGAATTGCTGCTAATACTCATAGGCACCAAGAAGAAGCAAATCTAGATCTTTTGGAGGAACATACCTTTATCCTAGTACTACAGAAATCTCCCAAATAAATTAGAAAGAAGAGAGCAACATGAGTGACAATTACCAGAAACAAAAGGAAGCAGAAACTTACCCATAAAGACTTTAATTAGTAAAGCTATCAGATACAGATTATAAGATGACTGTCATTTTTTAAGAAAAATGAACAAATTTGGAACTATGTGCTCTGAGAGAATAAAATAGAAACCAACAGATTTTAAGAAGAACCAAGTGGAACTTCTAAAAATGAAAAATTATAATAATAGAAATTCAGATTCAAAGGATGGATTTTAATAATGAAGTAAACAGAATTAAAGAATTGGAAAATGGGGGGAATTATACTAAATACAACTCAGAAAGACAGATTAAAAATACAAAAACAGGATAAGAAACATGAAGGATAAAATGACAATAATATGTCTTGATTCAAGGAGAAGAAAGAATAGGGAAGCAACAATATTTGAAGAGATAATGGCTGAGATTTTTTTTCAGAGTTGACAAAGCATACCAGACCACAGACTCAAGAGAACTGAGAAACCTCAAGAAGTATAAATAACTCTACCCCCCCTGACATTATGGTAAAATTGCAGAACAACCAAAACAAAAAGAAAACTTAAAAGTAAATTCAGAAAAGTGAGATTGTGTTTGAGAGAGTGATAGTTAGACTGACTGCTGAATTTTCAGTAACCACAATGGAATCCAGACAGTAAAAAGATGCCTGCAAATATAGACTTCTGTACTTAGCAAAAATATCTCTTAAAGAAAGGGGAAATAAAGTAATGATTTCAGGCAAGTTTGAAAATAGAAAATTTGTTATCAGTAGACCCTTATTACAAAAGCATATTTTAAGAAATGTATTTTACACATGAGGAAAGAGATCCTTGATGGAAGATCTGAGATGTAAGAACAGAGAAAATTAATGGAAAAAATAGATACAATAGGTACATAGTATTTCCTATGAAAATTACTTTAAAAAGTGGATGTGACTAAATTAATTCCAGATAATACCAACTTTTAAAGCTTAAAAGCATTATTATAGATGATAATAGGGTCACTTTAAAATAATGAAGGATTAAATTCCATAATAAAATATTATTTTAAGTGTGTTTGTACCTAATAACAAGGCTTAAATATAGAGAAAGAAAAATAGGCAATCTGCAAGGAGAGAAATACAAATCTAGTCACTGTGGAAGATTTAACACACCATGGATAGTCATTGATGGAATAATCACACAAAACCAATGAGGATATAGAAGATCTGAAGGAATGCCTAAGGTATATAAGCTGTGTACACAGTAATCACAAAATATTTTTCAACTACATGGAATATTTATAAAAAGCAGTTTTTAGAGGGAAATTTAGAACCTTAAGTACATATTTTAGTAAAGGTTCTGGCTAAAAGTCAATAGGCTAACCATCTATTTTAATAACTTAAAGAACAGCAAACTGAAATTTTTGAAAGTAAAAACAAAAAAGTAATGTAAAATTGAAAATAAAGCTACAATAAAAAAGGTCAACATAGGCAGAACTCTATTCTTTGAAAACTGTTAACAAACTTTTGACAAGATTAACCAAGAAAAAAGGAGACAGAATATATAAATAGCTGAAATCAAGAATCAAAGAGGATGGAACGCATGGGTGGCTCAGTTGGTTAAGCTTCTGCCTTTGGTTCAGGTGGTGATCGCAGTGTCCTGGGATCAAGTTATGAATCAGACTTCTTGCTCGGCTCCTCCCTCTGCCTGCTGCTCTCACTGCTTGTGCATTCTCTTTCTCTCTCTCTCTCTGACAAATAAAATCTTAAAAAAAAAAAAAAGAACGAAAGAGGACATAACTAAGATACTACAGACATTGACAAGGTAAAAGGAAGTATTGTAAGCAACTGCATTCTAATAAATTTGAAAATATGGACAAGATACTAGAAATTTTTAACCAAACTGGCTGGGGAATAATTGGAAAACATGAATTGTTCTAAAACCTCTAAATTGAAATGGTAGTCAAAAATATTCCCATAGGGGCGCCTGGGTGGCTCAGTGGGTTGCCTCTGCCTTCGGCTCAGGTCATGATCCCAGGGTCTTGGGATCGAGCCCTGCATCGGGCTCTCTGCTTAGCAGGGAGCCTGCTTCCTCCTCTCTCTTTGCCTGCCTTTCTGCCTACTTGTGATCTCTGTCTGTCAAATAAATAAATAAAATCTTTTAAAAAATATTCCCATAAAGAGGTAGTGAAGATATGGAACAACTGAAACTCTTTTCATTGCTCATTTTAAGTGCTCTGTCAGTCTGGAGAACAGTTTGGCAGCTTTTCATAAAATTATATAGAAACTTAACTATATGACCCCATAGTCCCACTCCTGGGTATTTTTTCTAGGGAAATCAAAACTTAGGTTTACCCAAAAACTTGTACACTAACACTTAAAGAAGCTCTGTCCATAATTGCCAAAAACTGGGAATAACCTATTGTCCTTCAACAGGTGAAAGGATAAGGAAACTATTGTACATCCATATAATGGTCTTCTACTTAGCAGTAAAAATGAACAAACTATTTAAATAACAAGTTGGATGAATCTCAGAGTCATTATGCTGAGTGAAAGAAGCCAGTCTCAAATGATTACATATTATCTGATTCCATAGATATGACATTTTCAAAAAGACAAAGTATACGTGGGATAACAAATCAGTGGTTGCCAGGGGCTGGAGCTTGGGGAGAGAGTGACTGTAAAGGGATAACATTAGGGAGTTTTGGGGCATGATGGAACTGTTCTATGTCCTGATTTTGGTGGTGCTTATGTGAACCTATACATTTGTTAGAATTTAAAGAACCATATGCCAAAAGAAAAAACAATAAAATTTTCTGTATGATAACTTATGTATCTGTATTTGTGTGTGTATACATATATGCTATATATATGTATATAGCATATATGTGTATATTATAAAATTTATGTTTTTTCTGTCCTACAAAGAAAACTGTAGTGCAGATGGCATCACTGGTAAGGTTTTCTAAGCATTCAAAAGGGACAAATAATTCCAGTTTTAGATAATTCTTTCAAAGCCTAGTGAAAGAGGGGATTCCCCAGCTCTTTAAATGAGGCTACCATAACCTCGATACCAAAACAAAATAAGTATAAGAGAGGAAAATTATAGACTCACTCAGTTGTATAAAGACACAGTAATTCCAAGCAAAATATTAGTTATACAAAATATATATATGTACATATGGGGGAAGCAAGGTCAGAATAATACTTAAACCAATTGAAAAATAACACTTTACTGGACTAAATGAGAACTATCAAATGTTCATCTCAACAGACAGAAAAACATTAAGTAAAATTTAGTACATATGGATAGTATCATAAAAGCCAGAAACCTAGGAATAGAGGGTACTTGCTTGTTCTAATAAGGTATATTTCTTTAAAATCTATCACATTATATTTAATGACAAAATGTTGAAAATGTTTCTTTGCAATCAGGAACAAGGTAATGATTTCTTCTATACTACTTTTCATCAGTCTTATTAAAATTGCTACCCAGTGCAATAAGATAAGAAAATAAATCAATAAATATAGGGATTAGAAAGGGAAAAAAAGCAAAACTCTCATTATTTACAGATGATATAGCTGTATATAAAAAGGAATCATACTAAATTATTAGAACTAATCAGGGAATTTGGCAAGTTTTTGGATACAAATAATAACTGACTTAAGAGTCATCTTTATACATCAGTAAGAGCTGTAAAAGAGAACAGATGTGTAAAACCACATGAAAAAATTATAAACTCTTATTAGAGGTATTAGGAAATTTCTCAATAAATGGAGATATAAATTTTGTTCATACATTAGAAGACTCAATTTTTTTTAACCTAAACTCCAGACTTTATTTAGATTTCACTAGTTTTTCCATTAACGTCCTCTTTGTTAAGGATCTTCTCCAGCCTACTGTATAGTATTTAGCTATTTCTCCTCAGTTTCTGGAGACAGCCTTTTGTTGTTTCTCATGTCCTTGACAGTTTTAAGAAGTACTGATGAGGTGATTGGGGTTTAGGTTTATTTGTTATTTTTTTTGCAATTATATGAGAGTGTGGGATTTTGGAAAGAATAACACAGTGCTAAAGTATCCTTCTTCTCATCAACTTAATATCAGTGGGTCTCAAGCCATCACTTTGATTTTTTTTCCTATTAATTTCATGAACTTTATTTTATATGCAGCCACATGCAAAATAGTAAAATTGGACCACTGTCTTACATCACACACAAAAGTTAACTCAAAATAGATTGAAGACTTGGTCTAAGGCTAGAAATCATAAAACTACTAGAAGAAAACATAGGTGGTAAGCTCTCTGACATTATTCTCATTTATACGTATTTGGGTCTGAGTCTAGAAACAATGACAACAAAAGCAAAGAATTAAAAAAAAACAAATGGGATTAAATTACATGAAACTAAACCAAAAAGTTTCTACACTGTGAAGGATATCATTGACAAAATAAAAAGGCAACCTTCTTGAATGGGAGAAGATATTTGCAAATCATAAATTCATGTATTCCAAAGTCTATAAGACACTCAAAGAACTCAATAGCAACAATAAAAAAGCAGTCCAGTTAAAAATTCACAGAGGATCTTGAGTTATTTTTCCAAAGATACCATTAGGTCCATGAAAAGATGCTCAACAGTACTGATCATCATGGAAATACAAATCAAAACCACAATATCAACTTTATACACCTGTCAAAATGGCTGTTACCAAAAAAAATAAATAAAAAATGTTAGAATGTGTCTTCTTCAATTCCTTTCATGAGTGTCCTGTAGTTCCTCAAGGACAGATCCTTTACCTCTTTGGTTAGGTCTATTCACAGGTATCTTATGGTTCTTGGTGCTATTGTAAATGTAATCGATTCTCTAATTTCCCTTCCTATATTTTCATTGTTAGCATATAAGAAGGCAACTGATTTCTGTACATTGATTTTTTATCCTGCCACATTACTGAATTGCTGTATGAGTTCTAGCAGTTTGGGGGTGGAGTCTTTTGGATTTTCCATATAAAGTATCATGTCATCTGCAAAGAGAGAGTTTGACTTCTTTTTTGAAGAATATTCCCTGCTCATTGATTGGAAGAATAAACATTGTTAAAATGTCTGTACTGCCTAGAGCAATCTGTACTTTCAGTGCCATCCTGATCAAAAGTCCACCGGCACTTTTTTTTTTTTAAGATTTTTTTTTTATTTGTCAGATAGAGAGAGAGCGCAGGAGCAAGCACAGGCAGACAGAGTGGCAGGCAGGGGCAGAGGGAGAAGCAGGCTCACTGCCGAGCAAGGAGCCCGATGTGGGACTCGATCCCAGGACGCTGGGATCATGACCTGAGCCGAAGGCAGCCGCTTAACCAACTGAGCCACCCAGGTGTCCCTAAAGTCCACCGGCATTTTTCAAAGAGCTGGAGCAAAAATCCTAAAATCTGTATGGAACCAGAAGAGACCCTGAATTGCTGAGGAAATGTTGAAAAAGAAAAACAAAACTGGGGGGCATCACATTGCCTAATTTCAAGCTTTACTGCAAAGCTCTGATCACCAAGACAGCATGGAACTGGCACAAAAACAGACACATAGACCAATGGAACAGAGTAGAGAGCCCAGATATAGATCTCAATGTTATGGCCAACTAATATTCGACAAAGCCAGAAAAAATATGCAGTGGAAGAAAGACAGTCTCTTCAATAAATGGTGCTGGGAAAATTGGACAACTATGTATAGAAGAAAGAAACCCGACCATTCTCTTACACCATACACAAAGATAAACTTGAAATGGATACAAGACCTCAATGTGAGGCAGGAATCTATCAAAATCCTAGAGGAGAACATAGGCAGTAACCTCTTTGACATCGGCCACAGCAACTTCTTTCAAGACATGTCTCCAAAGGCAAAGGAAACAAAAGCAAAAATGAACTTTGGGGACTCCATCAAAATCAAAAGTTTCTGCATAGCAAAGGAAACAATCAATAAAACAAAAAGGCAACCCACAGAATGGGAGAAGATATTCACAAATGACACTACAGACAAATGGCTGATATCCAAGATCTATAAAGAACTCCTCAAACTCAACACACACAAAACAGATAATCACATCAAAAAATGGGCAGAAGACATGAACAGACATTTCTCCAAAGAAGACATACAAATGGCTAACAGACACATGAAAAAATGTTCATCGTCATTAGCCATCAGGGAGATTCAAATCAAATCCACATTGAGATACCACCTTACACCAGTCAGAATGGCCAAAATCTACAAGACAGTAAATAACAAGTGTTGGAGAGGATGTGGAGAAAGGGGAACCCTCTTACACTGTTGGTGGGAATGTAAGTTGGTGCAGCCACTCTGGAAAACCATGTGGCGATTCCTTAAGAAATTAATAATAGAGCTCCCCTACGACCCAGAAATTACACTATTGGGTATTTACCCCAAATATACAGCTGTAGTGAAAAGAAGGGCCATCTGTACCCCAATGTTCATAGCAGCAATGGCCACAGTCACCAAACTGTGGGAAAAGCCAGATGCCCTTCAACAGACAAATGGATGAAGAAGCTATGATCCATATATACAATGTAGTTTTAGCCTCCATCAGAAAGGATGAATACCCAACTTTTGTATCAACATGAATGGGACTGGAGAAGATTATGCTGTGTGAAATAAATCAAGCAGAGAAAGTCAATTATCATATGGTTTCACTTACTTGTGGAGCATAAGGAATAACACGGAGGACACTGGGAAATGGAGAGGAGAAGTGAGTTGGGGGAAATCAGAGGGGGAGACAAACCATGAGAGACTGTGGACTCTAAGAAACAAACAGAGGGTTTTGGAGGGGAGGGTGGTGAGGGGTTGGGGTAGCCTGGTGGTGGATATTAAGGAGGGCACATATTGCATGGAGCACTGGGTGTGGTGCACAAATAATGAATTTTGGAACACTGAAAAAAAATTAAATTAAGTGTTAGAATGTGAAGTAAAGGGACACCTGGGTGGCTCAGTTGGTTAAGCGGCTGCCTTCGGCTCAGGTCATGATCCATCCCAACGTCCTGGGATCGAGTCCCACATCGGGCTCCTTGCTTGGCAGGGAGCCTGCTTGGCAGGGAGCCTGCTTCTCCCTCTACCTCTGCCTTCCACTCTGTCTGCCTGTGCTCGCTCGCTCTCTCTCTCTAACAAATAAATAAATAAAATCTTTAAAAAAAAAAAAAGAATGTGATGAAAAAGGAGCCCTTGTGCATTGTTGGTGAGAATATAAGTTGGTTTAGCCCTATAGAAAACAGCATGGAGGTTCCTCAGAAACTTAAAAATAGAAGTTTCATACAATCCATCAATTCAATTTCTGAATATTTATCTGAGAAAAAGGAAAACACTAATCTGAAAAGATATATGCACCCATATGTTCACTGCAGCATTATTTATAATAGCAAAGATATTGAGATAATGTATATGTCCATTGATGGAAGAATGGATAACGATGATGTGTGTGGCATATCTATATATAATAGAATACTACTCAGCTATAAAAATGGATGAAATCTTGCCATTTGTGACAATATAGATGGACCTCCAGAGATTATGCTAAGTGAAATATGTCAGACCAAGAAAGACAAACATCATATGATTTCACTTATATCTGGAATCTAAAAACAAAGGAAAAATGAAAATTCTAGATATAAGAAAAGTTCGGTGGTTGCCAGAGGGGAGGGTGGTGAGGCGTCAAAATTAGTGAGATGAAGACATAGAGACTTCCAGTTATAATGTAAATAAGTCATAGGGATGTAATGTACAATGTGGGGACTATAGTTAATAATGTATTGCAATTTTGAAAGTTTCTAAGAAAGTAAATCTAAAAAGTTCTTATTGAAAGAAAAAAGTTGTAAATTTGTATGGTGACACATGGTAAATAAACTTAATGTGGTGATCATTTCTCAATGTATACAAATGTCAAATCATTATGTTATGCAACTAAACTTAATACAGTGTTGTGTCATTATACTTCAAAAAAAAAGATGGAGAAAGATATAGTCTCTTTGTTGAAATAGAAAATATAAAAAGCACCAAATAGATAATTTAGAACTGAAAAAGATAATAAATAAAATTTTAGAACTCAGTAAACAGACAGTAGCAGCATGGAAGGACAGTTGAAACAATCAATGAAGTTGGATATAGAACAATAGAATTTAACTTACCCAGTTTGAACAAAAGAAAGGAAATAGGCTAGAAAAACAGAGCATGGTCTGAGCAACCTATTTAGATCTAATGTTTATGTCATCAGAATTCTTTTCCAGGAGAAAAGAATGAGGAGGGGCTGGGAAACTATTCAAAGAATTAATAGCTAGAATTTTCCAAAATTAAGCAAATGACATAAACCTGTACCACAAACAGGATAAATCCAAAGAAATCCATGCCAAGACACATCAGAGTCAAACTCCCAAAAACTAAAGGCAAAGAAAAAATCTTGAAAGCAAACAAAGAAAAGGGATATCTTTATCTATATGGGAAAAATTATTTAAATGAAAGTAATTTCTCATAAGAAACTCTGGAGGCCAGGCAGAAATGGGACACTTCAAATGCTGAAAGAAAAGAACTGTCAAATCTGATTTCTGTATCCAGAGAAAATAAAAACTGGAGAAGAGATTAGGACATTTTCAAATGAGGAAACACTAAGAATTTGTCCCCAGCAAATCTACCCTAGACAAATAGTTAAGAAAATCTCTCTAAACAAAAAGAAAATGGTAAAAGAAGGAATCTTGGAATATCAGGAAGGAAGAACAAACCCCGCAAAGAGTAAAAATGTGGATAGGTACAGACAACATAATTTCCTTCTAGGTTTTTCTTAATTGTGTAGGATGATGAAGCAAATAATATTATAAGCATGAGTAAATAAAATTAATGAAACATGCAGTGAACATTAATACTTATTATGATTTGTATAATAATTACAATTTGTTTTGTATACAGCCTACCTAAAGAGTTACATATAATGAACTTTTATGGTAAAGTTGATATCCAAGTCATAGATATTTAGAAGTACACACTAATTCCTACTTTGACTTAAGTATTTTCATTTGAGTCATTATTATTCAACATGCATTATTTTAAAGAGAATATTTTCAGACACTAAAAACTATTTAAAATTCCTGTAAAGAAAAAAATCCTCCAGTTGAAAATACATTTTTTTTAAAATAAACTACATTTTCAAACCCATCTAAGCACTAATTTTTAAAGTTTTACCTCATCTAATTTTAAAAAAATTAAAGGTTTATGTGTGTCATAACATGTTCAAAACTGTCTTGCCTAACCAAGTAGAGCAAATCAGTAAACACAAAACTGTGTTCCTTTCATAAACAGTTTTAACCAAAGTAAGAAATTAATGTCAGCCACCAAAAGTCACAAATCAAGATAATTCTCACATTCCATCAGTTAAAAAGTATCCTTTCTGTCTGTGAGACATTAAAATATCTTTGAGAAAATGCACACAACAGATCTACAACACTCCCACTGATACAATGCAACAAAGACTTCTTGCTAGAATACTGATTGAAAATCCTCAGTAAATTAGTTTAAATTCACAAATATCAAAGTTAGTAACTCTTAATAGCTCATTTAGCTGGTTACCATTAAGTCATGCATTTAAATGAAAGTTTATGTAGTGGGGCTTCAGATCCGAACAGAGTACTTCTACCCTTGAATTGTTTTATGGCTCCTCAAGATGATCTCTGTGGCTGAATTTGAAAAGTTAGCCTATCAAATTGTAGGTGGTTGACCAAACCAACCTGCTCCTGAAGCAGGAAAAGAAAACTTGAGTTACCAAGAAAGGAACTTACTTTAAAGGGCAGTCAGCCAGCTTGATAGAGCTCCACTGTTTTTACAGTTACTTTCAGATTCTTTTCTTCCATAAGCCATCTGCACTACTCTTCTTAAGTTCTTTCTTAAGCATCCCATTCATAAACTACTGCCCAATGTGAAAAGCAAACAGGAACAATGAGAAAAGGGTGATCATATCACTACTAAAGCTTCAAGAAGACAGCGATATATAAGATTTCCTGCTATTGAAAAAAAGAGATTAGCAGTGTTTTTGCTTACAAACTAGAGTAGCTGCAACTTAGGTTTTTAGAAGACAAATTGCTCAGTGAAGTGTTTCCTTTCTAGTTACTCAAGAGTGACCAAGAAATAGTGAAGCACAGGCCCTTTACTGTCAGTTAATGGAAGCCACACCATATATGTCAGTGAGTTACTTTAAAACTTTTAAGAAAAGGGAGAAACAATAGAGAAGAAAGTGGTCACTGACATTTAGCCATGCTAGAGACCAGCATGTGGAACTGATATTCACAGATCTGTAGCATAGTGAAAATCAACAATCCAAAGCATGTTTGAAAACATAATGTGCCATCAAAATCTTAACTGTGTAATAAATACCTTTAAAAAGCTATTCTTAGCTATGAATGAAATCTCAAGTTAGATTGAGTTCTTAGAAGGAATATATAGATGAAGCAATATTTTTTTTAAAGATTTTATTTATTTATTTATTTATTTGACAAAGAGAAGAGAGAGATCACAAGTAGGCAGAGAGGCAGGCAGAGAGAGAGGGGGAAGCAGGCTCCCCACTGAGCAGAGAGCCCGATGCGAGGCTCAATCCCAGGACCCTGAGACCATGACCCGAGCCAAAGGCAGAGGCCTTAACCCACTGAGCCACCCAGGTGCCCCAGAAGAAGCAATATTTTGGATGTAGATATTAAGTAAACTAGGACATGTACACTTTCAAAAATAAATAAAACTAGGTTAATTAAGTCCTGTTGTATGTAGGGAAGACAGTATAACTTGGCAGTGCTCCAACATATCTATAGCATATCTATTAACTAATCTGATAATACAAAAGTGTTTATTATGTTTGTTATTCCTTGTCCTTTTAACTGATGAGCTGAGAAAATGATCCCTATAATGACTTAAACATTTTTTGGACTTGAAGTTTTTAAAACTCTATAGAAATTTGCACATTTACAAAAATGCCAAGGAAATGAAAACTTCTTTACAATATAAATAGCAAAAGGACTTTCTTAGGCACAGGTTATAACAAAATACTATAAGTAATCTTATGCAAAGAATACATCAATCACTATTTAACTCAGCATTGGATCATTTTATAATTATCTCTCAAGAGTCGGTTTAACCTACTCTTTGGAACCTTTTTCAACCATAGCTAGTGTATAATGTAGAAAAAGCTCAGCACGTGGTTTCTAGTCTTCATTATACCACTATGTCTCTTGAGTTCCACTTCTGCTTCTATAAAATGAAAAGACAGGCTCACATGACCACAGAGATATTTTTTAGCTGTACTTATAAGAGAATCCAATTTCATTTGTACTAAATATATACCTCTAATATTTAATTACCTCTAAATATCTAAGTACTAAGAAATGACACTAATGAAGGAATTTTGGTTTTTCCCACAATGTTGAACCTCAGTTGTACACTCTGTTCTCTTTAAAATCCTGGTCAAACAAACTTGCTACCTCGATCACAATATGTATAGTTCTTTTGTCATTAGCTCTATAGTATATATATGTTGTTTTATATACTATGTTTTATATACTATGTTATAGTATATATATGTTGTTTTCCAAAGTTACTTAGGTTATTTCTTGCCTTTCCCATCCCCTTCAATATGTTTTATAACTCATTCATATATAGTTAGGGTCATCTGTCATCGCTGGTATTTCATTGTGCATTGCTGAGTGACTTAAATTATTTTTGTGTGAATGGGAAACATTTTCATGGTTATAAATTGAGCTATACAAAAAGGTATGCTCAGAGATGTGTCATCTCCTGTGCCTACGACCCCATCCCCATTTTCCCTCTAGTAAATAAATTCGTTTCTTAAAAGCTATGGTTTATTCTGAAACTACTTTATGTATATACTGGAACTGAACAAATAAGCAGATATATTTAAGATAATGAGACCAAAATTTCTCACTATCAGAGAGAGAAGGTACAAACAAGGAAAAGTGAGAAGACTGTAAAATCCTGTGGCTTTCTGTTGGAATCAGAGGTGTCTATATGAACTCATGGTTCTTAATATATATATAAATGTATGTAGAAAAATGTAGATGAGCTTTATGCAGGCATTAGTATACATACATATATTTTCTAGCTCTATTTGCTGAAAATGCATGAAACAGTGATATCCAGTATCGGTGAACATGCCTAGTGCCCAGACCTGGGATTCAAACACCATTATCCAATAAAAGGTACCCAAGGCTGTTTGCATAAATGACTGATTCTAGAACCAAGGTAGGGAAAATATAAGCTAATCCCAGAACAAGAAGTAAGAAAATGTTTTAAAAAAAAATCACCCTGTGAAAAGGGACCAAGAGCCAACCTGAGGGAGCTCCCATTGGCCAAATCTGGGACAATTTTAGCAGCAAAATAAATAATGATAGTGCTGGATTATAATCAATAGAATAAAATAAATATCCATACATCCATACTTATAAATATTTTAATAAATGGGGGAGAAGAAACAGTTCTTTCTTATAGTAGAATTTCAATTATAAATTGAGAAGTAATTAGGGAAGTGGAAAATCACTGTTAGGCAGACACTATGGTAATAATTGATGCAGGCAAGAACTATCAATGGGGCGCCTGTATGGCTCAGTTGGTTAAGTGTCCGACTCTTGGTTTTGGCTCCGGTCATGATCTCATGGGTCGTGAAATCAAGCTCAACAGAGAGTCTGCTTGAAGATTCTCTCCCTCTGCCCTCCCCCCACTCATGCATACTCACTCTCTCTCTCTTTCTCCCTCCAATAAATACATAAATTGTTTAAAAAAAAATAACCATCAATGAACGCTAAAATTAGTGGGTAAAAGTATATGAAGAAAAAGGGTATTTGCATAATGTCAAAGAATTTCCTCACCAAATAGTTATTAATCTTAAAGAAATATAAATATATATTATATATACAAATATATATAAATATAAAAGCAAAGAAAAATAAACCTGACGGACACCTTCTTAACCAGGTGATCAAGGTTAATGTCCCAGTAATAAGATGCAGTGACATTATACACCACTGTGAGATACATTAACAAAGACATATCACTTCAGTGGTATTCTTGCTGACAATGTCTTTCCTCATCTAATCATTAGAAAACATTAGGGAAATCAAATTGAGGGGCACACTACAAAACCAGTGATCAGTATTCTTCAATAGTGTTAACGTCATTAAAAAAAAAAAAAAAAGCAAAGACTAAAGCAACTTCTCAGAGACATGATTGGATTGTGAAATTTTGGAGGAGACTATAGACCCCTGACAACTAAATGCACTCTGGGTCAATAATTGATTTCTGAACCAGAAAAGGAAAGGGACTTAGTGGGAAAACTGGCATAAGTCAAATAAGGTCTGTCTGTCAGTTAATAGTGTTATATTAACATTAATATGATGGTTTCCATAGTAGTACTGTGATTATTTAAGATGTTCTCATTAAAGAAAGCTTGTTGTAGGGTTTACTGGAAGTCTGTGCTAGTTGTACAACTTTTCTGTAAGTCTAAAACTATTTTTAAATTAAAAAGCTTTTAAAAATCCTGATCAGGGGGCGCCTGGGTGGCTCAGTGGGTTAAAGCCTCTGCCTTCGGCTCAGGTCATGATCCCAGGGTCCTGGGGTCGAGCCCCGCATTGGGCTCTCTGCTCGCTGGGGAGCCTGCTTCCTCCTCTCTCTCTGCCTGCCTCTCTACCTGCTTGTGATCTGTCTCTGTCAAATAAAGAAAAAAAAAATCCTGATCAGAAAAAAAGCAAAACCCCTTTCCTTCCTTCTTTTTTCTCAAGATTGCTTTGGCTAAATAGGACCTTTTAAGATTGTTTTTTCCTATTTCTGTAAAAAAAAAAAAAATCCCATTGGAATGTTGGTAGGAATATCATTGAATCTAGAGGTGGCTCTGGGTAATACGGATGTTTTAACAATATTAATCCTTCCAAATCATGAACACAGAATCTCTTTCCATTTATTTGTATCATATTCAGTTTCTTATCAGTGTCTTACAGTTTTTGGTGCATACATCTTTCACCTCCTTGGTTAAATTTACTCCTAAGCATTTTTTTTGGTCCTCTTATACATGAGATTGTTTTATTTCGCTGTCAGATAGTTCATTGTTGGTATATAGGATAGCAGCTGATTTTTGTATGTCACTTTTTTTACGCTGCATAGGTCTTTGATTTCTCACATTACTGTTTTGTAGTTTCAAAAACAGATTATATGCATCTTTTGTTAGATTTATATCTATGTATTCCTTTTTTAAAGGGAGAAACTATTGTGAATGTTTTGTTTTTAATTTAGTTTCCATTTGTTCATTTCTATTAATATAGCAAGCAATATGAAAATTAGTGATAATCCCTTTTCATTCCTGATGTTAGTAGTTTGTGGCTTCCCTCTCTTTGTCAGTCTTACTAATGGTTTGTTAATTTTATTGATCTTTTCGAAGAACTAGCTTTATTTTTCATTGTTTTTCTCTTTTTTGTCTTTAATTTTATTGATTTCTGCTCTTTATTCCTTACCTCTGCTTGCTCTGGACTTATTTTATTCCTTTATATGTTTTTTTTTAATACAGGAGTTTAGAATTTTAATTTGAGAAATTTTGTGTAACATAAGCATTTAGTACTATAAATTTCCCTTTAAATACTGTCTTATGTACATCCCATAAATATTGATATGTTGTTTTTTTCACTTTTCTCTTTGACCCATGGATTCTTTAGAAATATGTTAATTAATTCCCAAAGTATTTAGAGATTTTCTTATCATTTTACTATTGATATCTAGTTTAAATGTATTATGGTCAGAAAACAAACTTTGTATGATTTCATTTCTTTTACGTTGTTAAGTTTTATTTATGATCTTGGATATATATATATATATATAGTCTGTCTTCATTAGTGTTCTGTGTGTGTTTGAAAAGAATATGTAGTCTGCTATTGTTTGCTGGAATATTCTACAAATTTCAGTTGGATGGAGTAGTTGCTAGTGTTGCTTAGTTCATTTATATCCTTGCTGATTTTCTGCTTGGTTTTTTTTTTGTTTTGTCAATTAATGTGAGAAGAGTATTGAAGTCTCCAGTTATATACATGGATTTTTCTCTACTTTCTGTTCTGTTGGTCACATATTTTGAATATGTGAATATGAATATTTTGAAGCTGTGTTGTTAGATGCCTACTTTTTAAAAGATTGTTATGTCCTCTTGGTAAATTGGCTCTCTTATTATATAATGTTTCTCTAGATTCTGGTAATTTTCTTAGCTCCATAGTCTACTTTATCTGATGTAAAATAGTCACTCTAGACTTTTTCCCAACTTTTTATTTTTAGCCTATCTTATTATGTTTGAAATAATTTTTTTTGTAGACTGCTATAAATGGGCTTTTTTTTTTTTTTTTAATCTATTCTAACACTCTCTGTTGCTTACATTGGCTCATTTAAACCATTTACACATAATGTAAGCTTTGATGTCTGGAGTTAGGTCTACCATTGTATTATTTGCTTTCTGTTTCTTCCCTCTGTTTTTATTTTCTTCTGTTTCTCCTTTCTTGCCTTCTTTTGAATCATTTGGATATTTTTTAGTATTCAATTTTCATTTGTTTATTTCATTTTTTTACTATATCTTCTTGTATTGATTTTTTAGTAGTTGCTCTGTAGATTTGAATGTACATACTTAACATCTCATAATCTACTTAGAGTATTTTACCAAAGTAAAATGTGGAAACTTTACCCCCATATGAGTTCCATTACCCTCCCTCCTTTATGTTATAGTTTTCATGTATACTACATCATTTCTTGTGTCCTCTTTCAGTCCTAATATTTCAAATTTTCCTCTAATTTCATTTCACTTTCTTTCTGAAGACCTTCCTTTAGCAGTATGTCAGGTTTCCTGACAGTGTACTCTATTCACTTTCCTTCATCTGAGAATATTTTTTTTTAACTTTGTTTCCAAAGTATATTTTCACTGGATATAGAATTTGGGGTTGACAGGATTTTTTTTCTTTTAGCACTTTAAAAATGTCCCATTTCCTTATGAAATCCCTCATTTCTGATGATAAATCTGCCTTTTAAGTCATTGTTCACTTATAGTTGTGTATCATTTTCTTTGTCTCTTTTCAGTATTTTTTTTAACTTCAGTTTTCGGAGTTCGATTGATGGTCTAAGCCCATATTTGGGAGGTTTTGTCCTGTTTGAGATTCAGTTAACTTCTTTAATCTATTGGTTTGTGCTTTTTTAAATTAAATCTGAGAAGTTTTTAGATACTATTTCTTCACTATAATTTAGATACTATTTCTCCACTATACTGTTTTTTCTCCTTCTGGAACTCTAATAACTGAATGTTAGATATTTTAATATTGTCCTACACATCTCTGAGACTCTGTTTATTTTTTTAAATATTTTCACTTTATTGTCCAAATTTCCCTTTACCTACCATCCAGTTCATTGATCTTTCTTCTTTCATCTCCATTTTGCTATTGAGGCCATCCATTGATTTTTTTTTTTCCAAAAAATTTGTCACTGTATTTTTACATCCTCTTTTAGTTCTAAATTTCCTTCTGTTTCCTATCTACATCCCCTTTTTGCTGATAAGAATTAGCCTAGACTTTTTATCTTTCCATTCTTTTCAAGTGTTCATCCTTAGCTCTGAGGTGCTTTCCTAATAGCTGCTTGATAGTTGCAATATCTGTGTCTTAGTGAACAACATCTTGCCATCTTTTGATTATCTTTTTCCTATAGAAATTGAGATTTTCCTGGTTCTTCATATGCTAAGTAATTTTGGATTGTATCCTGGATATTATTTTATGAGACTCTTGGTCTTATTTAAATCTTGTGGAGTATTTGGATATTTTTGGTTTAGCAGGCAACTTATCCAGTTGTATCAGGCTGTACTTTTTAAACAATTTCTGTGGGTTATGGTTCCAATATCAGTTCAGTTGTCAAAGCCTTTACAATGCTTTTTGGATCTGTGCCCTACAGTGGCCATTCTGGGACATGATTAATGATCTTATTCTTACTTCAGTTCTCAAAGCATGTGGTCAGATCTGCACATGGGAAGTTTGGATATGAACCCAGGACTTCACAAGCAGCTTATACAGTTGATTTCCAGCGCTCCTCCCTTTCCATGATCTCCCTAGTACTTTCAGTTCCCTAGGACTTCCCTTGTCAGTTCTCTATCCAAAAACCTGGGACTTCCTTTGTTATGCTTTGCCAGATACTTCCCACAGCTATGCTGCAAGAAGATGGGGAGAAAGAACTTGATGGAAGTTTGTACCATCCTCTTGGGGCCACTGCTCCTCCGAGTGTATAAGAAGGTTCCCCTTTCTTAGAATTTTAGGTGCCTTTATGTTCTTGCTGTCAACATGACTTCAGCCGCTACCTTGGGACTGGGACACAAGAGAATTGAGGGGGAAAAATTATTTCTCCCTTCTTTGAGCATTTCCTATTCCAAGAGCCTAAACTATAGTGTTCTTCCTAGAGTTTTTCTCTGCCATGCCTCAATGCCCACTTCTAAATCTAGGCTGCCTTGAATCCATGTCAGGGGGTAGGAGAAATTACCTCCTCAGTGATTCAGTGGTACTTTGAATTCTTTTCATTTCTTCTTCCCCAGTCTTCCTGCTATGATTTACCTTGAGAATCTTCAGGTAACTCCTCCATGAATTCTCCCCAGGTTTTTTTTTAGGTGCATTCAGTGGAACACAGAGGGTGGTTTATGTTCACTCTATCTTAACCAAATCTGATCTCAGTTATATATATATATATATATATATATATATATATATATATTTTTTTTTTACCTTTGTTTAAGTTAAAAGGTATTCTTAGAGATTGTGAATTACTGTGACTGTGATGGACAGTTATACCAAAAATGTATGCATAAATATAGAAACTAGAGGATACAAGAGAGAAAATGAAGCTTTCTAGAAATAGTCTGAAAAAGTACACAGTGAAAAAATCATTTCTAAATAAAGTTTGAACACTTTATGTTTGAATTCAGGAATCTATTGGCATCTACTTCTAAGCAGGGTAGGAGAAGACTTATAGAATGAGAGAAATGTGAACTGATCTTTCAAGAATCGGATTAGTAAGTTTTTCAGATGGAATGGATAACAGCATTCTGGACAGAGGGGTCAGCTTGAGAAAAGGCAGGTATAAATATGCATGGCATGTGTGCATGTGTGTTACAGAGGAAGAGATGAAAGCAGGAAAGGAAAATCTGGTTCAGTTACCCACTTCTTTTGCCTTATTAGAAATTGCTGTAAAATCTTCCCACAAACACATTTGAAATGCTTAGAAACAGACTGGTATGAATTTGAAATGAAAGTTTAGAATTTTGAACATGTGTTTAATAACCAGTCCTGAACTTTGAACTGTTCTCTCTTGCCACTGACATTAGCGATCTGGATTTTTGGTTAACATGAATTGCATTTGCCATTCTTCCTTTTAATTACTGGGAATTACATCTTACAGCAAAATAAACAAGCGCTGGTTTTTTTTTTTTTAATCTAATTTGTGTTATCAGCCACTGACTTACTTCTCAAATAAACTTTAAATTTTGAGATGTAGATTTGCAAATAATTCATAAGTAGTTCTAATTCACAAATAATTCAGAGATCCTGTTGTATACCCTTTTACTCCATTTTCGCCAATGGTAACAGCTTGCAAAACTGTAGTATAGTATCACAGCCAGAATATCAACATTGATATAGACAAAATACAGAACACTTCCATCACCACTGAGCTCCCTCCTTACCTTTTATATACCCACCCTCCCCTCTGCCCCAGCCCTAAGCCCTCACAACCACACATATCTTTCCATTCTTATAAGTTTGTTATTTCAAGAATGTTATATAAATGGAATCATACAGTGTGTAATCTTTGGTATTGACTTTTTTCACTTTCCATAATTTCTTGAGAGATTCATGTAAGGTGTTGGATATATCAATAAATTGTCCCTTTTTACTGCTGAGTAGTATTTCATGACTTATTTTTTTCAGCTATATTTTGCTGCTATTTGAAAAAACAAAGTCTTGTTACTTGAGTGTTTTTCCTCATTTATATATTTCATTTGGAATTTAGACTAAAAGAAAAAGCCTTAGAAACTTTCCAGTTTACCTTTCTAAATTGCATTTTGGTTAGTCAATCACGATGTGTTGACATTAGTTAAGTCTTACAGGAGAGAAAAATCTTATGCACAAGAAGATTCTGTTCCTTCCATACTTATATTTTCTAAGCTATAAGTAAGATCGGAACACATGAGGGAGAAGGCATCTTAGCCAGTATTTAGCTGTTCCAGTACTGCACCCTCAAGCTGCTCTATGAATGAAACAGGAAGGAGCCTGTTGCTGGCAGCACCCTGTAGTGGAAGAAGTATGTTCATGCTGCAGACCAGCATTAGGATATTTTCTTTTTTCATTAGGCAATATGATTTTAGTTGTTCCACCAAAATTCCAGCCCCAGTGATGAGGGAAAGAATGGAGACTTCCAGTCTTTAAATCACAGTAAAGAAGTCTGGGACCAAATTCTGAAGGATGTTAAATGCTCATCTAAAGAGCCTAGATTTTTATCCTGAACAGAAATGAAGAAATCATTTCATTGAATTGAAGACAGATTTTTAATTAGCTATTGTAACTATAAGTAAATAATTAGTATTGTCCAAAATATCATTTTAACTTTTAATATCACCGTCATCTTTCATCTTAGTTAGTAATTAAGGCTGGCTGCCTTAATTTTTTCATTTGAGGAGAAAAAAAGAGCATAGATCCATCAACAATAAATAACTATATTGCTATCCTATAATTATCCAACTGTCATACTGTTTATTATTTTAGTTTAAGTAGATGCTTCAGAGAGGAAAAAAAGATGTTGAAGATTTTCAAACACTTAGCCAACACTGATGTTTCTCCTACTATACTTTAGCATGGGTTTTTTTAATTGTTGTTTTGCTGATGGCAAATATGAAATGAGAATTATTTATCAGACAGTAATTTCTTTATTACCTACTGTAGATAGTGTTTTCCATGCTGATCTAAAGAGGTTTATGCATATTTTAACTACTTTTCACATAGTGATCATCTTTAAGTACTAATATAAAAGTTAATGAGTAAAAAAATCTGCCGAATAAACCCACCTGATAATCCATGGCACTTACAGAAATACATGCTTAAATGTGAGCAAAGATTTTACTTGATTAGTGTTCTAGTTCTCAATTCAATTACCAAACTTAGGGGAAATCTAAATCAAGATTTTTTTGACTGGCATATTCAATGGGATTTGATTGGGGTGCAGATTAACTACATGATGTGATGTTTTAGCATGACTTTATAAGTATTCTGATCATAATTATGTATACTCTGCTGCTAGTTTTTTTAAAAACAGGTTTTAACTTCTTCATGTTCTTTATAAATGCACATGTCTTAATAAACTATTATAATAAAATAAAATGTACCTGAATATACAAAACCAACTTTCTGCTTGCTAAAGTAATATGCCTATTTACTCTGATCTTATTCTGTATAGAATACTACAATCAGCTCACTATAAATCTAGGTGGCAAAGGAGGACAACTGACAACTAAAAATGTTTACCACTACTATTATTACTATGATTTACCAGTAATTAGAATAATGAATAGCGTGAAAGAGAAAGTATAGTACCCTAGGTGTTTACTCTGGCCACAGTTAAGTTTAATACAGTCTTCTCTCTAGTTAGCTGTCTGGCCGTCTGGTCACAGACAAGGGCAGAGGAGGAGGTAGATTTTACAGCCTTTCAGACCTGAATTCAAATTCCACTTCCACCATTGAATAGCGGTGCCCTTGGGCTCTTTAACCTCTTCAGGCCTTAAGTTTTGGTTGTCTTTTTTTTTTTTAACTTATAAACTAAGTAGTTATGAAAGTTAAAGGAAATAAGTTTATAAAGCATCTAGCACAGTGCCTAAAATATAGAAACTTGTGCTTTGCAGAAGAAATTTTAAAAAGGAGTCCTGCTACCTAGAGGTAGAACTCTTCTCAAAAAAAAAAACAAAAAAAAAACAGGATGCATATAATTCTAATATATGTATAATTCCAGGGTTATATATAAATCTTCACTAATTTTGCTTCTCTATCATGCCTTTGTGAGTTTGGTAAAACTACCTGCTTAATCTCTTTTAAAGATTTCACTTTTGAAGGACACATTACTTCTAAAAGGAAAAAAATCCAAATTAAATATAATCTAAAAGTTCCTCTTCAGATTTCTAGATGTTAAAAATGTTTGTACCACATGGATCTATTTTAATCCTTTGTTCTTTGATTTTAGCAGGAAAGGAAGGACAAGAAATCCTGGGGCCTGAAGCTCAGACAGATGAAGCGGGATGTGCAGGTATGCGCTCGTCATTTTCTTTCATACTGTAGCCTTTGAACAAGGTCTTTTGTGTCTCTGGTTTTTGCATTTTGAGTCGTGAATTTAGTCTGTTTCTTCCTCTTTTATCTTGACCTCCTTTGGTGTTTCAGTACCCAGGCATATAGGGCACTATGAAAAGTTAGAAGTTTATATTCTTTAAATACAGTGTAAATTTGCAGATTCATTTAACAGCATATTTTCCATTCTATAAGAATGACAAGTACAATCTACAGATAATCCAAAAAATAAGTGTTTAAATGATAATGTGAATTTATATCCAATTTTTTACCCAAGCTATAGGAATGCAGATTTAACTATTTTGAGTTTCATAATTATTAGTTACCAGGATCTGCGTTTAGTTGCCCACAAGATAGAAAGCAGAGGGGAGAAGAATAAGCAAATATCATGAGTTATCTATAAACCATATGAGAATCCTGAATATTGATGAGCTGAGTGAACATGTCACAGCAAACAAGAAAATCAAAAATTTTTCTTATAATTTCTGTGATTTTGAAAAAGGCTAAGGTGAAGTTAAGTTATAATAAAGAGATTTGCTCCTAAGTGACTAAAAGTACATGCTCCCTGAGACTTTAAGCTCTTCCTCTATAATAGATTCAAATCAGATTTAAGGAGCAAAATTTAAGTCGAAGACTTAAATCAAGATCTTACATATGATAAGAGCAGGCACTTACTATTGTGTCACATAAGTCAGCTAGAGCTCTTAGAAAGAAAACTTCAGAGATGAATTCCAAGTTATTAAAACATTTCCTCAAAATACTGTACTTCAAAGTAGTGTAATTGTATTTTATATATTCAACATAAGTTAGAAATTTCTGTCATATCATTTTAATTAAATTTTGTTTTTTCTTCTTTTTTTTGGTTTAAAATTTCTAGTTTTTAAAATTTTTTCTACAGTGCATTTTAGGAATATTCCATAGAGCCCTATATATTATATTTCCTTAGGTTAGATGAGTATATTTCATAGTAATATGTCAAATATAAAATTTCATCTATAATATAAACAAGGACTTGTCAAAAGTGCTTGTCAGTTCTATAAAATAGAGTAAATCTTCATTCTGTTATTAAAGATGCACTCCAATTTAATTAAATAATAATGGGATATGTGATGATTTATGGTACCTGCTGCCTAAGATTTTGTATTCTGCCTTTAATTTGGTTGTGTGTAACATGCATGAATAATATATTCAAATATGTTATCAAATATTTGTCATGCTAACTTATACATTATGTAAAATATTTAAACTCGATATTTATTAGGAAAATAGTCTTAACAAACACAAAAGAATGCTATTTATTACTGTTTTACCTGATGTTAGATGATTTACATTACAGAAGATCGTTTGCCCTTTTATGCAAATGCTATAAAAAATTTCACAATTCCAAGTGTCACTATTTTACAACACGATCTGCTCCTCACTACAAAAATAAATTCTTTCATTTAGTACTGGGTAGTTAATTCCCTTAACCACCTCCCCCCAGAAATCTGGAAGGTAAAGTAACCTTGTATTAACTTAAATTGTTGCTGAAATGTGAGGTCTCCCACCCAGTGGAAGATGATCCCTGCTGCATTATTTCCTGGGAACATGGGGAGTTGGGAGTAAGCAAACATTTTAATAAAGCCCTGATAAGTGTAGTTTTAAGGGAAGAAGGATAGAAATTGAAAGGTTGAGGCTTTTGAACATTTAAACTTAAAAATTATGTTTTGCCTTTGCTTTTGCTACTTCCTTGACTTCTAGGGAATAATGTGCTGACAAAGTAAATAGAACCTTGTACAAAGGCCACCATCATTAGTTCAGAACTTTGTCAGAGCCTTTCTTCTGCTGACTTCCTTTCGCAATTCATGAAGTTAAGAGAACTGTAGTCTCAGCTTAGTATTCAGAGAGTGAAAAATTCACCCCAAACATCCTTTGTTCCTTCTGAGCATCCCTTGTTTATTTATATAGTTAATAGTTTCATGAAGTTTGAAAAATGGAATGTAAAGATAGGAAGAAGCGTAAGCACAGCTGGTCAGAAATACCATCAAATGGATTTCTCGTATAAAAGTGGCTCAGGTCATGATTCCAGTGGAAATAAAATAAAATCATTTTTAATCTTTATATTAAATGTTTGTGTCTCTCTCCCCTTGCTCTAATTATAACCCTATAATTCTAGGCTTTCACAAATGGTTATGGTCAAATAGGCCTATGGTCCAAAGTAACTTTATATTTGACAGTAAGTTCTGAGTTTTGTCATATCTAAAGAAAGCCAAATTATTATTATGTTTCTATGTATTTGCTCCTCTCTCTACTACTTAAATATATAAGCTTATTAGTCTTAAGAAATTTTGCTTTATAATTGACCTTTTTACAGTATGCACTTCCTGACACTTTACATGTAAAACTGCAGGATTTCTGGTCTCAGCTTGAAGTTGTTTGGGCTGGATGCACTCTCATTAAGAGTGTAGTTTAGTTGGAAAGAACCCAGAATTTGATACCACACCTAATACCATCTAATCTAACAGTAATAATTTAATTCTCACAAATACCCTTAAGAGGTACTATTATTGTCCACTAAACTTTATATTAAATAAACTGATTATGTATCATTTCACATATTTCTTAATTTCACATATTTCTTAATACATTTAGAATTTTTCATCTTAAGTGTAAATAGTTACAGTTGAATTTCTGGCATATTAAAAATGACAGTTTTGGTGGGCGCCTCGGTGGCTCAGTCGGTCACGCATCTGCCTTCGGCTCAGGTCATGATCCCAGCATCCCAGGATCGAGTCCCACATGGAGCTTCCTGTTCAGCGAGGAGGAGGCTGCTTCTCCCACTGCCTGCCACATCCCCGGCTTATGCTCCCATGGGCACACGAGTGCATGCACAGTCTCTCTCTCAAGTAAATAAACAAAATCTTTAAAAATAAATAATAAAAATGACATTTTTAACATCACTCTTACATATAAATCATAACACTTTAATACCTGTTAATCATTCAGTTTTTTAAATGTGAATAAGCTCTTTGTTATGAGTCAGAAATGTTATATCATAATCTTTACTCCTTGACCTCATATTTCTGTTCTACATAACCAATAGAATTTGATGCTAACAGAGAATATGTTTTCCATTTGAAGGTATTTCTGATCAGCTGTCTATTTGTTTATAAGAAAAGCATGCATAAAAATTGAAATTTAAGTTTCTTTTTAATTTCTAGGGATAAGGCTCTTAAGGTTTTTTTAATTTATGGATTGATGAATCACATAATTTTCAGTACTGCACAGTTGATCACAACATAAATATATTACAAATTTTAACAAATAATTATTACAAAAAATTGTAATAATTTTTTGTAATAGTTATTTACACGATTTTTGAGAATATTCTTTGATTTACTCTAACCAGCTTCCTGAAGAGCAATGAAATTTTTAGTAATAGGGAATGGAATAGATGAGGTCATTAAAGAAAAACTACTCTCACTCCCTCTGACTATATTATTATATAGCTGATTTCAGAGCTTCCTAACTAGAACCAAAATATCCCCATTACAGAAAATTGCCATGCTTTACCCCGGATAGAAATCCATGTAAACACAAAAAACTGGAAGACCTGTTTTGATTAATCAATAAGAAAGTTTTCCCAGGATGCCTGGGTGGCTTGGTCAGTTAAGCCTTCAGCTCCGGTCATGATCCTAAAGTCCTGGGATCTAGGGCCCCCACCCTCACTGTGGGCTGCCTGCTCCCCCAGGAGTCTGCTTCTCCCTCTCCCTCTGCCCCTCCCTTTGCTCCTTTTCTCTCTCTCTCTCAAGTAAATAAATAAGTAAACATTTAAAAAAATAAAACTATGCTAAAGAAAGAAAGGGAGGGAGGAAGGGAGGGAGGGAGAGAGGAAGAAAGGAAGGAAGGAAGGAAGTTAGTTAGATAGTTAGTTAGTTATCCCCAATCAGTATTTTGAATTTTTTTCCTTTGGCAACCTGGAGGTTTTTACACATCAAGGCGATGCATAGAATTAATGTACTGGGATATGCCTTTTTCTCTTCCTTTTTTTTTCTTTTTAAGATTTTATTTATTTATTTATTTGAGAGAAAGAGCAGGAAGCTCAAGAGGGGCTTGATCCCAGGACACTGAGATCATGACCTGAGCAGAAGGCAGACATTAACAGACTGAGCCACCCGGGCACCCCCTTCTTCCTTTTTAAAAATATTTTTATTTATATATTTATTTATTTAAGAGAGAGCTAGACACAGCACCAGCATCAGCAGGGGTTGCGTGAGGGAAGGAGAGGGAAAGGAGCAAGCAGACTCCCAGCTGAGCATAGAGGCTGATGCAGGGCTCAGTCTCACATCTCTGACATCATGACCTGAGCCAAAATCAGGAGTCAGATACTTCACCCACTGAGCCACCCAGGCACTCCTCCTCTTCTACCTTTTAAGTTTGAGCAAAGGATACTGTGGAAAGGGGAGAATAGAGAGAATCTTCCAGATTCTAAGAAAGAATATACACGGAATTTGAGGATTTTAAAATAGACCCCCTTAAAACCCACAGTACCAGCTTACCTCTTTAAGAGTCTTCACTTACCCCTGGATCCAGTAACCCAGTGCTAAATAGTTGATAGCTATTGGCTATATTAGAAAGGAGGGGGAAATGGTGGGTCACCAATATTATTATGTCATTGGCTTTAAGATTTTAAACAGCAGCTGACCTGAGGAGTTTACTTACTACCACTGTGTGGGAGACTTAGCAAGATTGTTTCAATAACTAGCACACAAAAACATGCCCACACTTCAACATTTTAATTTGGCCCAATTTTAGTCTGCTGGGAAATGCTGTTTTACAAATTTAGAAGCGTATAAAGAAGTCAGCCACGAGACACCTGGGAGCCATAAAACCCATTACAGTTACTAGCAACATGGAGTAGACACTGTCCTCTGGAGCCAGTGGAGGAAATGGAGGGAAACCATGGCACAGCAATACTGCTTTAGAAACTCGGAGCACTCTGGGTTTCCTTCTCAAAGTGACAGTGTTCCATTATTTCTTGAAACTTTCTAACCAAAAGAAAGAATGCTTCTGCCCCAAGCCCACTGTTAAACATTTACTGAAGCAGAAATAAAGAAAAAGTAGCCTTGTTTATTATATATGAATACTAGAGGAGATAAGCACTTTTATGGATTTGATCCTGCTGACTCTTAGTAGATATTTTTCCAACTATAGATAACTACTAACACTGTCATATGGGAAATCACATACCTGCACTGAACTTCAAAGTGGTTTAAATTGAGCATGATTCAGATTTAAGCTACAACTCCAAGTAAATATCTGATAGGTTCCTAGGAGAGACTAAGGTTTGAGAACTAAGGTTTTCTCCTTTTTTTCCTTGCTTTATCCTTGATTGAGAAATTAAGAATTCAGTCAACTATATTACCTTTTCTGTATCTTATCAGTCACATAGACTAGAAGTACACTCTAAAGATTAAGAGAGAGATGTGAAAAATTCAAGACTTTTGTAAAGCTTTCTTAAAGACTTCTTAATAATAGACAACAGAATGAGTAAATTTTGTTTTTTATTTCTGGTAAATATTTCCTACAAATTCAAGAACAATGGTATGTTCTCTTAAGGTAAATTTCTTATTTAGAAAAGCTTTGTAACAACTTAGCAGTGAAACTGCTTTATATAAAGTATGAATTTCTTTTAGTAAAAGATGATGAATGTGACTCAGATGCAGAAAATGAACAAAACCATGATCCTAATGTTGAAGAGTTCCTGCAACAACAAGACACTGCTGTCATTTACCCCGAGGCACCTGAAGAGGACCAGAGGCAGGGCACCCCAGAAGCCAGTGGTCATGACGACAATGGTAAGTGGAACTTCACAGTTGTTTTTGTTTTCATCTTTACAGGATTATCATTTCCATAGCTATACGACGGGAGGCTACTCTACTCTAGGGAACATTTCTGATATCTAACGTTTATGGCAGATGTCCATAGAAAATAATCTCTTTAATAAAAGGAACATGTTTATGATAACAGCATAGTATCAAATTTGTGGCATCTCACTACTGGTAAGGCCACTGCAGTGAAGTGCTTAGAACAATGCCTGGATGTTGATTTCCATTCACCCACATGGCAAGTAGTAGGAATGGGAGGTAGGATGACCTTTAACTGTCTCTTGATTTTTTTCCACTGTTCTGACAATCATGCTCTAGTCTATTCTGATATGAACAGCGTAGGTATGAAGAGTGGTAAAATGCAGTTCTAATATTTCATACTCTCCTAAAAGGAAATAAGCTACCATTCCCTCCTTCCATGCTAGAAACAGGTGACAATTGCATGCAAATATTCCTATAAGAAATTTTATGCAAGATCTGCCCCAAGAACTAAGACATCACTTGGAATGTTTGGGGATATTTAAACTATTTAAGATCCTAAATCTGGTTTGATTTTTCTGGAGTTCCCAGTTTAATGGATAGATTTAACTTAATATTTAAATAATCAACTTTTTTAAAAGACATTTTTAGAGAAGCCTAAAGTTTACCAAAAAAGTGAGACAGAAGTACAGGTATTTCCCATGTACCCCTTCCGCCCAGTGTAGCATAACTATTCCCATTATTAACATCGCTCACCAGAAAACACTCAAAGTGTATAATCTACTTTAGGGTTCATTCTTGGTGGTGTACATTCTGTGGGTTTGGACAAATATGTAATGACATGTATCCATCATTATAATATCTCATAGAGTATTTTCATTGTCCTAAAAATCCTCTATGCTTTGCCTATTCATCTTTCCCCACCTCCCCTCACCCCTGGTAACCAAAGATCTTTTTGTGTCTCCATAGTTCTGCCTTTTCCAGAATGTCATATAGTTGGAATTAAACAGCATGTAACCTTTTAATTTGGCTTTTCTCACTTAGTAATATGCACTTAAGTTTCCTCCATGTATTTTCATGGCTTGATAGCTCATTTCTTTTAAGTGCTGAATAATATTCCATTGTCAAGCTACCTATGGGAGAGAGAGGCAAGGCGAAGGGGCGGCAGCCTTGGCCCGAAGTAAGTGCAGCAGAAGTTTGCGTCGCTTTCCCCGCCGCTCCCCTTAAGCGAGTGGGAGGCACATCTCCTCCCCTCGTTTGCAGAGGATATGGAGGGCAGACTTACGAAGAGGCAGTGTCGCCTGGGAGAGAAAGATCACTCTGGATTCTTGGTTGGACATTGAGTGGGGAGGCCAGAAGACCAGCTGAGAAGCTTTGCAGTGGCCCAGGTGGAGAGACTGAGGTCCCACTGTGTATTCTGTGTCTTGTAGACAGTTGGAGCCCAGATCCAGAGCCCCTGGGTGTTGCCCCAAAAGATCACACTACTTATCTGTGGAAGACTCCTTTTCATTTTCTTTTTAGGTAAAAGTCCCTGGACAAAATGACAAGGCGGAAAAACTCACCACAAAAAAAGAACAGGAGGCAGTACCGAAGGCTAGGGACCTAATCAGTACAGACATTGGTAATATGTCAGATCTAGAATTCAGGATGATGATTGTCAAGGTTCTAGCCAGGCTGGAAAAAGGCATGGAAGATATTAGAGAAATCCTGTACAGAGAAATAAAAGCCCTTTCTGGAGAAATAAAAGAACTAAAATCTAACCAAGTTGAAATAAAAAAAGCTATTAATGAGGTGCAATCAAAAATGGAGGCTCTTACTGCTAGGATAAATGAGGCAGAAGAAAGAATTAGTGATATAGAAGACCAAATGACAGAGAATAAAGAAGCTGAGCAAAAGAGAGACAAACAACTACTGGACCACAAGGGGAGAATTCGAGAGATAAGTGATACCATAAGACAAAACAACATTAGAATAATTGGGATTCCAGAAGAAGAAGAAAGAGAGAGGGGAGCAGAAGGTATATTGGAGAGAATTATCATAGAGAATTTCCCTAATATGGCAAAGGGAACAAGCATCAAAATCCAGGAGGTGCAGAGAATCCCCCTCAAAATCAATAAGAATAGGTCCACACCCCGTCATCTAATAGTAAAATTTATAAGTCTTAGTGACAAAGAGAAAATCCTGAAAGCAGCACGGGACAAGAAGTCTGTAACATAAAATGGTAAAAATATTAGACTGGCAGCAGACTTATCCACAGAGACCTGGCAGGCCAGAAAGAACTGGCATGATATATTCAGAGCACTAAACGAGAAAAACATGCAGCCAAGAATACTATATCCAGCTAGGTTATCATTGAAAATAGAAGGAGAGATAAAAAGCTTCCAGGACAAACAAAAACTGAAAGAATTTGCAAACACCAAACCAGCTCTACAGGAAATATTGAAAGGGGTCGTCTAAGCAAAGAGAGACCCTAAAAGTATTAGATCAGAAAGGAACAGAGACAATATACAGTAACAATCACCTTACAGGCAATACAATGGCACTAAATTCATATCTTTCAATAGTTACCCTGAATGTAAATGGGCTAAATGCCCCAATCAAAAGACACAGGGTTTCAGAATGGATAAAAAAACAAAACCCACCAATATGCTGCTTACAAGAAACTCATTTTAGACCCGAAGACACCTCCAGATTGAAAGTGAGGGGGTGGAAAACAATTTACCATGCTAATGGACATCAGAAGAAAGCTGGGGTGGCAATCCTTATATCAGATCAATTAGATTTTAAGCCAAAGACTATAATAAGAGATGAGGAAGGACACTATATCATACTCAAAGGGTCTGTCCAACAAGAAGATCTAACAATTTTAAATATTTATGCCCCTAACATGGGAGCAACCAACTATATAAACCAATTAATAACAAAATCAAAGAAATACATTGACAATAATACAATAATAGTAGGGGGCTTTAACACGCCCCCTCACTGAAATGGACAGATCATCCAAGCAAAAGATCAACAAGGAAATAAAGGTCTTAAATGACACACTGGAGCAGATGGACATCACAGATATATTCAGAACATTCCATCCCAAAGCAACAGAATACACATTCTTCTCTAGTGCCCATGGAACATTCTCCAGAATAGATCACATCCTGGGTCATAAATCAGGTCTCAACAGGTATCAAAAGATTGGGATCATTCCCTGCATATTTTCAGACCACAATGCTCTGAAGCTAGAACTCAATCACAAGAGGAAATTTGGAAAGAGCCCAAATACATGGAGACTCAACAGCATCCTTCTAAAGAATGAATGGGTCAACCAGGAAATTAAAGAATTGAAAAAAATCATGGAAACAAATGATAATGAAAACACAACAGTCCAAAATCTGTGGGACACAGCAGAGGCAGTCCTGAGACGGAAATATATAGTGATACAAGCCTTTCTCAAGAAACAGGAAAGGTCTCAAATACACAACCTAACCCTACACCTAAAGGAGCTCAAGAAAGAACAACAAAGAATGCCTAAACCCAGTAGGAGAAGAGAAATAATAAAGATAAAAGCAGAAATCAATGAAATAGAAACCAAAAAAACAATAGAACAAATCAAGGAAACTAGGAGCTGGTTCTTTGAATTAATAAGATTGATAAACCCCTGGCCAGACTTATCAAAAAGAAAAGAGAAAGGACCCAAATAAATAAAATCATGAATGAAAGAGGAGAGATCACAACCAACACCAAAGAAATACAAACAATCATAAGAACATATTATGAGCAACTCTATGCCAACAAATTTGACAATCTGGAAGAAATGGATGCTTTCCTAGAGACATATAAACTGCCAAAACTGAACCAGGAAGAAATAGAAAACCTGAATAGGCCCATAACCAGTAAGGAGATTGAAACAGTCATCAAAAATCTCCCAACAAACAAAAGCCCAGGGCCAGATGGCTTCCCAGGGGAATTCTACCAAACATTTAAAGAAGAATTAATTCCTATTCTCCTGAAACTGTTCCAAAAAATAGAAATGGAAGGAAAACTTCCAAACTCATTTTATGAGGCCAGCATCACCTTGATCCCAAACCAGCAAGGATCCCATCAAAAAAAAGAATTATAGACCAATATCCATGATGAGCACAGATGCAACAATTCTCACCAAAATGCTAGCCAATAGGATCCAACAGTACATTAAAAGGATTATTCACCACGACCAAGTGGGATTTATTCCAGGGCAGCAAGGTTGGTTCAACATCCGCAAATCAATGTGATACAATACATTAACAAAAGAAAGAACAAGAACCATATGATCCTTTCAATAGATGCTGAAAAAGCATTTGACAAAGTACAGCATCCCTTCCTGATCAAAACTCTTCAAAGTGTAGGAATAGAGGGCACATACCTCAATATTATCAAAGCCATCTATGAAAAACCCACTGCAAATATCATTCTCAATGGAGAAAAACTGAGAGCTTTTCCGCTAAGGTCAGGAACATGGCAGGGATGCCTGTTATCACCACTGCTATTCAACATAGTACTACAAGTCCTAGCCTCAGCAATCAGACAACAAAAAGAAATTAAAGGCATCCAAATCGGCAAAGAAGAAGTCAAACTATCGCTCTTTGCAGATGATATGATACTGTATGTGGAAAACCCAAAAGGCTCCACTCCAAAACTGCTAGAGCTTGTACAGGAATTCAGTAAAGTGTCAGGATATAAAATCAATGCACAGAAATCAGTTGCATTTCTTTACACCAACAACAAGACAGAAGAAAGAGAAATTAAGGAGTCAATCCCATTTACAATTACACCCAAAACCATAAGACACCTAGGAATAAACCTCACCAAAGAGGCAAAGAATCTATACTCAGAAAACTATAAAGTACTCATGAAAGAAATTGAGGAAGACACAAAGAAATGGAAAAATCTTCTGTGCTCATGGATTAGAAGAATAAATATTGTGAAAATGTCTATGCTACCTAAAGCTATCTACACATTTAATGCAATGCCTATCAAAATCCCATCCAGTTTTTTCAAAGAAATGGAACAAATAATCCTAAAATTTATATGGAACCAGAAAAGACAAATAGTCAAAGGAGTATTGAAAAAGAAAGCCAAAATTGGTGGCATCACAATTCCAGACTTCAAGCTCTATTACAAAGCTGTCATCATCAAGACAGTATGGTACTGGCCCAAAAACAGACACATAGATCAATGGAACAGAATAGAGAGCCCAGAAATAGACCCTCAACTCTATGGTCAACTAATCTTCGACAAAGCAGGAAAGAATATCCAATGGAAAAAAGACAGCCTCTTCAACAAATGGTGCTGGGAAAATTGGACAGCCACATGCAGAAAAATGAAATTGGACCATTTCCTTACACCACACACGAAAATAGACTCAAAATGGATGAAGGACCTCAACGTGAGAAAGGAATCCATCAAAATCCTTGAGGAGAACACAGGCAGCAACCTCTTTGACCTCAGCCGCAGCAACTTCTTCCTAGGAACAACGCCAGAGGCAAGGGAAGCAAGGGAAAAGATGAACTATTTGGACTTCATCAAGATCAAAAGCTTTTGCACAGCAAAGGAAACAGTCAACAAAACCAAAAGACAACTGACAGAATGGGAGAAGATACTTGCAAATGACATATCAGATAAAGGGCTTGTATCCAAAATCTATAAAGAGCTTGGCAAACTCAACACCCAAAGAACAAATAACAATCAAGAAATGGGCAGAGGACATGAACAGACATTTCTGCAAAGAAGACATCCGGAAGGCCAACAGACACATGAAAAAGTGCTCCACATCACTGGGCATCAGGGAAATACAAATCAAAACCACAATGAGATACCACCTCACACCAGTCAGAATGGCTAAAATTAACAAGTTAGGAAATGACAGATGCTAGCAAGGATGTGGAGAAAGGGGAACCCTCCTACACTGCTGGTGGGAATGCAAGCTGGTGCAACCACTCTGGAAAACAGCATGGAGGTTCCTCAAAAAATTGAAAATAGAGCTACCTTATGACCCAGCAATTGCAGTACTGGGTATTTACCCTAAAGATACAAACGTAGTGATCCAAAGGGGCACGTGCACCCGAATGTTTATAGCAACAATGTCCACTATAGCCAAGTTATGGAAAGAACCTAGATGTCCATCAACAGATGAACGGATAAAGAAGATTTGGTGTATATATATACAATGGAATACTATGCAGCCATCAAAAGAAATGAAATCTTGCCATTTGCAACGACATGGATGGAACCTAGAGGGTATTATGCTTAGCGAAATAAGTCAATTGGAGAAAGACAACTATCATACGATCTCCCTTATATGAGGAAGTGGAGATGCAATGGGGGTGGGGGTTAAGGGGGTAGGAAAAGAAAAAATGAAACAAGATGGGATCGGGGGGGGAGACAAACCAAAAGAGACTCTTAATGTCATAAAAAAAACTTAGGGGGGGGGGGGGGAGGGGGGGTGGGGGGGGGGGGTAGG
>ML093475.1:0-57634 GCA_003697995.1 Taxidea taxus jeffersonii | reverse complement strand
AAAAGAGACTCTTAATGTCATAAAACAAACTTAGGGGGGTGGGGGGGAGGGGTGTTGGGAGAGGGTGGTAGGGTTAACATTATATGTTTAAGTAAAATTTTTTTAAAAAAGGTAAAAAAAATAATATTCCATTGTCTGGATGTACCTTAGTTTATTTACCTATTCACCTACTGAAGGACATGCAGGTTTTGGCAATTGCGAATAAAGTTGCTGTACACATCCACGTGCAGATTTTTGTGTAAACATAAGTTTTCCAACTCCTTTGGGTAAATACCAAGAAGTATATATGCTGGATCCTCTAGTAAGAGTATGCTTACTTTTATAAGAAGCTGCCAAACTGTCTTCCAAAGAGGCTGGACCGCTTTGCTTTCCCACCAGCAATGTTGAGTTTCTGCAGCTCCACATCCTCGCTAGCATTTTGTGGTGTCAGTGTTCTGGATCTGGGCCATTGTGATAGGTGTGTGGTGGTATCTTGTTTTAATTAGCATTTCCCTGATGACATATGATGTGGAGAGTCTATTTGCCATCTGTATATCTTCTTTGGTGAGGTGTCTGCTAAGGTCTTTGGACTACTTTTTTAATCAAGTTATTGATTTTTTTATTGTTGAGTTTTAAGAGTCCTTTGTATATTTTGGCTAATGGTCCTTTATCTGATTTGTCTTTTGCAAATATTTTTCCCAGTCTGTCACTTGTCTTCTAATCCTCTTGAGATCATCTTTCACGGAACCAGAAGTTTTCATTTTCATGAAGTCCAGCTTGTCAATGCTTTCTTTCTTTGGTGTTGTATCTAAAGAAGGCTTTGTCATACCTAGGGTCATCTAGGTTTTCCCCTCTTATCTTCTAGGAGCTTTATAGTTTTGCATTTTACAGTTAGGTTTGTGATCTGTTTTGAATTAATTTTTGGGAAGGGTGTAAGGTCTGTGTCTTGATTCAGGACATTATGCATGTCCTAAATGTTCAGTTGTTCCATTACTTTTTTTTAAAATTTGGTGTTTAAATTCATCTTAGTTAACATATAATGTTATTATTATTTCAGGGGTAGAATTTAGTGATTGAGTAGTTCCACATAACACCCAGTGTTCATTCCATCAAGTGCTCTCCTTAATGCCCATTACCCCATAGTAATTTACCCAGTCTTTCTCTGACTGACTTGTTTTGCTTAACATATACCCTCTGTTTCCATCCATGACATTGTAAATGACAAGATTTCACTCTTCTTGATGGCTGAGTCATAGTCCATTGTATTTATATACACCATATCTTCTTTATCCATTTGTCTGTCAGTAGTCATCTGGGCTTGTTCCATAGTTTGGCTATTGGGGACATTGCTGCTATAAACATTGGGGTACAGGTGCCCCCTTCAAATTACTATCTTTGTATCCTTTGGGTAAATACCTAGTAGTGCAATTGCTGGGCCATAGGGTAGTTCTATCTTTAACTTTTTGAGGAACCTCCATCCTGTTTTCCAGAGTGGCTGCAACAGTTTGCATTCCCACCCACAGTGTAAGAGGATTCCTTTTCTCCACATCCTCACCAACATCTGTTTTTTCCTGATTTGTTAATTTTAGCCATTCTTACTGGTGTGAGGTGGTAACTCATTGTGGTTTTGATTTGTATTTCCTTGATGCCAAGTGATATTGAGCATTTTTTCATGTGTCTGTTAGCCATCTCTATGTTCTTTGGAGAAATGTCTGCTCATGTCTTCTGCCCATTTCTTGACTGAATTTTTTGTTTTTTGGGTATTGAGTTTGGTAAAGTTCCTTATGGAATTTGGATACTAGCCCTTTATCTGATATGTCATTTGCAAATATCTTCTCCCATTCTGTAGGTTGCCTTTTAGTTTTGTTGATTTTGTTTGCTTTGCTGTGCTAACGCTTTTTATCTTGATGAAGTCCCAATAGTTCATTTTTGCTTTTGTTTCCTGTTCCATTACTGTTGTTGAAAAGACTATCTTTACTCCATTGTATTGCCTCTGCTCCTTTGTCAGAGACCAGTTGACTTTATTTATAAGGATATTTCTGGCTCTCTGTTCCACTGGTCCATTTCTGTATTCTCACACCAATACCACACTGTTTTGATTACTATAGCTTTATAATAAGTCTTAAAGTCACGTAGTGTCAGTCCTCCAACTTTATTTTTCATCTCCCATATTGTGTTGGCTATTCTGTCTTTTGCCTCTCCATATAAACTTTAGAATGTTTGTCAGTCCATAAAAGGACTCTACAGATTTGAATTGGAATTCCACTAAATCAAGTTGGGAACAACTGGCATCTTGACAATAATAAGTCTTCCTGTCCTCAAACAATGAATGTCTCTCCATTTATTTATTTCTTAGATTTTGTTCATCAGAGTTTTATAGTTTTCCTTGTATAAATCTTACACATACTTTGTTAGATTTATACATAAGTATTTCAGCTTTTTAGGTGCTAAGTTAATGTTATTTATCAATCCACTTTTAAATTTTTGAAGGAAATTGAGAATGGTGTCAAAAACAAAATAGATTCCATTGCAAAGAGTCACCTGTACCTTCCTTAAATCAGGAATGAGTTATGAAAATGCAGAAATGGAAGTTTCACATCAGAATTGATAGGATTTTCTATAACTAAATCAGTGACAAAGGAAATAGAAGTAGGACACTCTAGAACTGATATCTCCAGTGTGCCAAAGGATGCATTTTTTAAGACAATAGATTATTGCCCCTGGGGACACAGCATTACATTTTTATGAATAGTGTTGTGTTGATATATTTGCATATTTGGTGAGTCTATGGTTATAGGCATTGTAATCTCCTGTAGGGCCCTACTATTTCTACTTTGATTTCTCAAGGTTTTGTTTTTGTTATTTTAAGGTTCTATTTATTTAGTTAGTTTAGAGAGAGAACAGAGGGAGGGGCAGAGGGAGGAAGAGAGAATCCCAAGCAGAGTCTATGCTAAGTGTGGAGCCTGATGTGGGGCTCAGAGTTACGACCTTGAGATCATGACCTGAGCTGAAACCAAGAGTCAGACTCTTAACCAACTGAGCCACCCAGGTGCCCCGGTTTTTTTTCCTTAAAGGAAATTTGTTAAATTTCACCTGAAGAAGCCATAGGTTATAATAAATAAGAAAAGGAAATTTTAAAATTTTAATATATATATGTAAATCTTTTATGTAACAAAAAGTTCTTCAAGAAGCCTCATGAAAGAAAATAATGAGAACTAAAATAATGTTTCATTGCACAGATCAAATAAAGTTAAACTTTGTAAAGTCCATTGTTACTAAGCAACACAGTAAAATCCTATCAAAATTGGGGCCCTAATCATTCTGATTTAGTAAAACATTTGAATTCTAGAATCTGTTTTTAATTCAGGTAGTCATTACTTTCAGGTATACAGCTAATAAAGTATTTCACAGTAGACATTCCGTCACACCAGTAACATCAGATTATCCTCAGAAGCCCTTAGTTTTTTAAGTGTTGGTGGATTCAGCATGCTCTCTGAACTTCATAGATTGTCAAAGGGCAAACTTTATTCCAGAAGGCTGAAGTATCACAAATTCTGAATCAGTGGGGCACAAGTAAAGGAGATTTTGCAAATATTTTATATCCAATACCACTATCAGTCTGAAATGTCATGCTACCTAGCAAAGGAGGTTTAGGATACAAAAATTAAAGTTTTTTTTTAAAGCATATTCATAGTCACAGATACATAAGGAAATTATAGACTGCTCAAAAAATAGACATAGTTGGGGTACCTGGGTGGCTCAGTGGGTTAAGGCCTCTGCCTTCAGCTCAGGTCATGATCCCAGGGTCCTGGAATCGAGCCCCGCCTCTGCTCAGCAGGGAGCCTGCTTCCCTTCCTCTCTCTCTGCCTGCCTCTCTGCCTACCTGTGATCTCTCTCTGTCAAATAAATAAATAAAATCTTTAAAAAAAATAGACATAGTTTGGATTTTCTATCTTAAGTTTACTATAAGAATTCTAAGAAGAAAAAAATTTTTTCCTTATGTGGCAAGCCTTCTTTGCTTAAAAAAAGTGATTCTTTTAAATAAGCAAACATCCAATATTTTTCAAATATAGAAACAAAAATTTTCATTTAACGCTCAAGCCTGTTCATTCTATAATTTGCTCTTATTATGTCAGGTATTCAGGTTTACTTTTTGTTGTTTTATGCTAGTATCCTAAAAGAATAAATTCATATTTCCTATGTGTGAGAAATATAATATAGATTGATTTCTGAAAATAATAACTTGCTGGTAGAATATTATGAGCACCCTGTCATATTACAAAATTACTAGTATTTTGTTTATTAGTGATGAAGGCAAAAAAGAAAATAGAACATAATGAGAACAGACAGCTGTATTATGCTATGGATTATAAGCAGCTTAAGTAATGGAATCACATGTCAATTGTGGTGCCAATAATAAAGCACCTGCAATGGCTAACTTGGACTTCTGCCACTGTAACCAGCTAAAATCAATAGGATGGATTAGGTACTCTGGCAAGAAGAATGTCCCAAATGTTGATTTCCTACTTACCTGTACAAATAGGAAATTAATACCAGACAAAACATAGCGTGATTTCCAAAACAATTTCATGTGGCTAATCTAGTCCCATTAGAAGTAGGTCATTTTAGAGACATCACCAACAGAAAATTCTATGATTCCAGTTGCCTTGCTGGCTGATAATAAAAATACCATCACAAACTTTGGGGGATTTGGTTGTTTGATTTTATTCATATGGGATCAGGTGCTCAGTCTATTACATGCAGGCTGGTTCTCAAGAAAAACTTTTAATTTATATGGATTTGGATTTCAATAAAGATAATATATGTTTATGAAGGATTTTGAGATTGTAATAAAATTTTCTTTGGTAGTCTTTTTCTTTTTTTTTAAGATTTTATTTATTTATTTATTTGTCAGAGAGAGAGAGAGTATGCACAAGCAGGCAGAGTGGCAGGCAGAGGTGGAGAGAGAAGCAGCTCCCTGCCGAGCAAGGAGCCCAATGCAGGACTCGATCCCAGGATCATCACCCGAGCTGAAGGCAGCAGCTTAACCGACTGAGCCACCCAGGCATCCCGATAGTCTTTTTCAATAAGAAATTCAAATGAGGGTAGAAATATGATTTACAATAAGTTATCTTTTAGGAACTCTTTTTTTTGAAGAAATAAATCAAATATGGAAAAGCACTCTTAGTTAAATAATATTAATTGGCAAAATAGTATTACGTTTTAAGATTGTCAGGCTTAGATGGCTCCATATGTAAAAATATGGTTCATTCAGGAGCACCTGGGTGGCTCAGTTGGTTAAGTGTCCAACACTTGGTTTCGGTTCAGGTCATGATCTCATAGGTCCTGGGATCGAGCCCCACGTCAAGCCACGTGGCAGTCTCCATGCTCAGCAAGGAGTCTGCTTGAAGATTCTCTCCCTTTGCCCTTCCCTCCACTCACACACCCTTCTGTCTCAAATAAATAAATCTTAAAAAACTATATGGTTCACTCAGTGAACTCCAGTTTTTCTGTATTTCCTTTATTTTCTGAATCCTATCCTATAATTATCCGTATAAAATTCTACAGAAAATGTACTCATATATTTCAATAAGGAAAGGAACATAAAGAAGCATGTGTGGGAGGTCTTTGTGGGCCAGAGCTAGATCTGGCTCCTGTTACTCATTTCCCCCAGTGCTTGTTCTTGTGGTCTGACCTCTGTCATATGGCTACACCTAACTGCAGGGGTGTCTTGAAAACATAGTCTAATTATATACTAATTGTGTGATGGCAATAACTTTATAGTGTCATTTCCAAATTATAAAGAAGGAGCATTAAATAATTAATGATACATCATTACCAATAGAAAGATTCTATTATGGTGTACAAGTCCCCTTCAATATGTATATATTTATAAAAGTAACAAATATTTCTAATTTTATTTTTATTTTCTTTGTCTAATTAACCATACAAAAAGAAGGGAAGATTTGTGGTTTAGTGGAAAAGACATGGGAGTTTGAAGTCAGACGACACGTGTTTGAATCCTGACTTCATCATTTACTGGCCATGTGACTTTTAAGTTATTAACCTTTCTGAGCCTCCTGTTTTCTCTTTTATGAAATAGAGATGAGTATCATTGTATTTTTTTAAGGATCAAATATAAAGTGGGTGGTATAATATCTGGCACAAAGCATAGAGACTCAGTGATAGCTTTGGTAATATTTTTTGGATGTTTTAAAATCAAAATATATGATCTTTCTTATACAGGAACACCAGATGCATTCTCCCAGTTACTCACCTGCCCGTATTGTGATAGAGGCTATAAACGCTTTACCTCTCTGAAAGAACACATTAAATATCGCCATGAAAAGAATGAAGATAATTTTAGTTGCTCCCTGTGCAGTTACACCTTTGCGTACAGAACCCAACTTGAACGTCACATGACATCACATAAATCAGGAAGAGATCAAGTAAGTGAAATCAACCATCCATAGAAGGCAAGGGTTTTAATATTTATAAAAGGATGTAGTAGACAGCATCTTATCTGCAGCCTTACAAGAATTAGTGATTATTTGAATTATCTGGTCATTTCTGAGTTACAAAGTACATGTGAACATTATTGTCTAGGTCCCTAAGTATTTTTATTCTTTTTCAGATAAGATCCCTTTTTGTCAGTCTAATTATTTTGCTTATACTGTAACAAATATTTCCCTGAAGTTTAAAACTAGATTTCAAAGTGCATTCTACCAAAATGCTCAGTATAGGAAAAATAAATACTGGTTTCATAAACCGTATGACTAAGTACTGACCAAATTGAGAAGAAAGTCAAATAATAATAATAAAAGTTAATTTTCTGGGAACCAAAGACTACTTTATTTATTCTCAGTATAAGTTACTGTGTTCTATTTACTGTAGGAAGGGAAGTTGCTTCCTTTAAGGATCTAAAGTTTAGATTCTAAACATTCTTATTCTGGAGACTCATTTTTCACATGGTTTGTTCTATCCCTATGTCATGTTGCCTCAATTTCTAGTGTATAAAATAAGACTGTTCTTCTAAAAGTTAACGTTTGAACTGCTGGCTCTGTACTTAAGGATTAAAGGCCAAGAAGCTCTTGCCAATTGCACTTCTTTTAGAAGATCCTGATAAGTATCAACTCTAAACAATCAGATTAATATCAACATGATTCTAACTTTAAAAATCAGAGAAATGTTCAGCTGCACAGTGTATTTTAAGTGTATGTGTTACTGTTGTGGCACATGTCCAGTTTCTTGTATCAAAAGATTATGACCATCTATAAATGTGAATCTGTGAGAATTCTGCCCTATGTATGTACCTCATATAGTCCTGGATCTCATAGAGCACAAGTTAGACCCTTTCTAAGATGATGGCTAAACCAAACAAAAAAAAAATTACAGCAGAAACATAATCATCAAGTAGGGTCAACCTATCTTCTCAGGACCTTGACAACAACACTCACAAAATCACAAAATAAAGGGGAAGAGGATGGCAATCAGAAAGTATAGAACCACGAATTCCTTAGATAGGTTAATGGGTAAGTCCATGAGGGAACACTTGAAGTTGGGAAGAATACCAAAAGAAGGAAGAAATTGATACAGAGAAGGAACTCCTGAAGACAAAGACCATCTGCCCCTATGCAAGTCTTACTGGGGATGATGCTTTTTCCATCTGACTACAGTACAGCCAAGCCTTAGGAAAAGAGCCTATTTGTGTGACATTTGGGGAGCAGACACCAACTGTACCTGTTGTCCCCAAATCCTGTCTCTACCAAGGGCCACTGTCAAAGAAATGATCTGCAAAGCACAGGTAGAGCTAACGGTGAAAACAAGAGATGCCATTATGGAAACAAATCATAAGATCAACGATGAGCATTAAGAGCCAATTTTATGGTGATTTTTCTGATAAGTGAAAGGCAGTAGATTTTATATAAAGTATGTGATCAGACAAAAGTCAGAAAGGAGCTATGGTTAATATGGGGCCAATAATGTGAGGAAATATGACTGGGATGTCTTAGAAACAATTTAGGTTATGGGACAGCAAACTTGAGTTTGAAAACCATGCCATGGCTTAAAGATAAGCATTTCCATGTATTATTAATTTATTCATTAAACAAACATTAGTGTTTCTAGTACACGGCCGAACCTGTTCTGTGTTCAGAACCTGTTTGGTGTTAAAAGGTACAAAAGTGAAAAAGACAGGCAAAGATCAAGAAAGTAGGGAGCATATATTAGCTAGCAGGTGATGTAAAATATAAGAAAAGAGATATAATGAAGAAAAAAAAAAACACAGAAGGTAGGAGGTGGAGAAAGTTGCTACTTTTTTAAGGATAGAGAGACCTTTCTAAGAATGGGACATCTGAACAAAGACCTAAATGAAAGGAAGCAGCCAGTCATAGGATGATTGGGGGAGGGTGTTCCAGTCAAAGGTAACAAAGGGAAACATGAAAAGGCCTTGAGGCAGAAGCCTGCCCAGCATCCCCAAAGGATAGCAAGGAAGCCAGTGTGAATAGAGGGGAGAAAGACAGGTGAGGCAAGGAAGTATTTGGGACTGGATGATATACCCCCTCGTATAGACCATGGTAGAGACTTTTTATTTTATTCTACAGTGTGACAGGGAAACCTTTGAAGGTTATTGAATTTTGTCTTTATTTTTTGTTTTTTATTTTTAAGGGAACGCTGGCTGTTGGGTGGAAGGTAGATCAAGAAAGATAAGAATGGAAGCAGGGAGACCATTTAGAGACAGGGAGACCATTTGGAGGCTATCACTATAATCCAGGCCAAATGTGGTGGTGGCTTTGAAATCACTGGTGGTGACAGATATGACACTGACAAATGTTAGATACAGAGTATATTCAGGTGGCTTGCTGATGGAGTGAGTAAGGGAGTTAAAAGAAAGAGAGGAATCAAGGATTACTCCATAGTTCAGGGCCTAAGCAATAATCAAATAAATGATGGTGTCCTTCACAAAGACAGGAAACACCAGAGGAGGACCTGACTCTCAAAAGGGAAATTAAGAGCTCAGTGTTAATCATGTTAAGTTTCACATGTCCATTGCTTTCTGACTGGCGGTATCAAGGACTCAATTGGCTGAGAGTCTGGAGTTAAGGGGAGGGGGTCTAGAGATACACCATCGGGAGTTGTTACCATATATTTGGTGCCTACAGCCATCGGTTTGGATGAAGCAGGGCCTGATACATAGTAAGTACTCATTCTCTTTCCTTCCTATATGGAAAACAAAAGAAGGGAGATTCCAGCTAGAGGAGCATGAAGCAAGTAGTACTTGAGTTAAGCCTTTGAAGTATGACTAGAATCTAAATAATCATAATTATAGGGAAACATAGCCAAGAAATAAGAAATAGTATAAACTAAAGCAAGGAGATAGAGAAGAGTAGTATATGTGCAAAAAACTGAGACTCACTAAGTGACTGAGGCATGAACTTCTTACAGGGAACTGGTGAAGAATCAGCCTGGAAACTCAGGTAACCTTGGAATGTATAGACTCAGAATCTGTATTCAGGGGTTCATTGGGGGAGCCTTTGGAGGTTTATGAGCAATTTATGGTTTATGAGGTTTATGACAGAACTCAGTTCAAGCAGTGCTTTTGTATGATTAATCTAATGAACAAAAAAAATCAGAAACAGATTCATAAACACAGAGAACATACTGGTGGTTGCCAAAGGAGAGGGAGGGGGATGGGAAAAATGGGTAAAAGGGAGTGGGAGGTCCAGGCTTCCAGTTATAGATGAATAAGTCATGGGGATGAAAGGTACAGCATTGAGAATCTAGTCAATGGCATTGTGATAGTGTTCTATGGTGACAGATGGTAGACAGTTGTGATGAGCATAGCATAACATATGGACTTGTTGACTCACTGTGTTGTATGCTGAAACTAACATAACACTGTATGTCAATTAGATTTGACTGGAAAACATTTTATAATAATAAATAAATTTAATGATGGATAAACAAAAGTAAATAAATAGAGTAATGGGACCTGAAAAAAAATCTAAGAGTGCAGAATATATTTGAAATATATAAAGGTGAGAGTTTGATAAACCAGACAGAAAGCTGTTATAATACTCCATGTTTGGATAAAAGGATGGAGGTATTTTTTTTTTTAATTCATCAGATTAAAGTACATCTTGGAAATGCCAAGCATCTAAGAGATGGGATAAACTACTGGAAAAAGCCTGGCTGCAGAAGAGATAAGCTCTAGTTTATAGTAAAGTATATACTATCTTACTTGTGCTAAATACTATATTACTTGATAAAGCATGATTCTAATACTCTAAATTAGCAAGTGGAGATTTTTCTTTATGTCAAAACTCTGATCCCACTATCACCCTTCTTTTTGGTGCAATATTCCAAGTGTTAGATTTTTGTGACTGCCTCAATTTGAAGCCTTTGAGGAGCAGAATTCATCAAAATACTTTTAGCAGATTGGCTATTCTTTTATGTCCAAAGCTTTTTTTGCCTTATAATTGAAATATCAATTCTTTCTTACAGAGACATGTGACACAATCTGGTGGTAATCGTAAATTCAAGTGCACTGAATGTGGAAAAGCTTTCAAATACAAACATCATCTAAAAGAGCACTTAAGAATCCACAGTGGTAAATATTTCTTTTCTGTCTACACCTTGAATATCATAGCATATATGGTAATAAATAAATCTGTTGTATCATGGTCTATACACATGGTCAGAAACTTTGCTTTTCTTGTAGAATAAAGACTAACCTGGAGAATTTTCTATTTATAAATGGTATTTTATTGGAATCTTAATCTTTAACTGAATCATAATAAGCTAATATAATATGACATACTCCAGATTTCTTAATCAGAATATAGCATGTTTTAACAAGAAGTGCAGCCTCCTTGAGCTTTCTGATGAATGCTAATTCCATTGCCTCTTTTGCACAGTTAACGAGGGAGTGAGAAAGGATATAGAAGTACAATTTGCACAAGAAAGTAAGGAGGCCAAAATGTTCTTTACCAGAGAGAAATAGAAGTGGGAACTCCAGATGGGAAGTGGTCAGGGTGATGCGGAGTCACCCAGACAGGGCAGCATCGAAAATTTTAAAGAAAAATATTTTTACCTTCCATTTCACCTTTCTATTCCACATCCTTTTCTAAACTTTACTTACAAAATGATATTATATGATAAAAATATGTCTGTTTTAGAAACAAGAAGAGCTGTATTTGCAGGTTTTAGGGGCTTTACTTCAAATGCTATAACAAAAACTCCGTAGCATCTCACATTGCACTGTGCCATCCATTCATCTGATTAATTTTGGTATGTTATTTTAGATTTATTAAATAGTAGTGAAAAAGAACTCTTTTATAATTAATGAGAAATGATGTCTGCACATGGCTTATTTTGTGGAAATGATTGTATTGACATTTATATCTTACAAACATCCTACAAAAAGAGTACAATGGGTGGCTTTGTGAGGGGTGACTAGTAATATCTGTGTTTTATTTTGGAACTACATTTCTAGAAGCTTCACTGTCTTGTTTGTTGAGGGCTAATAAGGTTAAAGTTACCAATTTGTTTAAACCAAGATTCTTGCAAAAACATTTATTTATTGGCACACTTAAATGTTCCTGGAAATGAGAAGTTGTCCTTTGCAGTCTGCCACAAAATCCTATTTCTTAGCCTCTGGGCTATCAAAAAAAATTTTCATCAAGAATATATTTTTAATGACCTGCTTTCTTACTACAGATGATCTGAAGTTGTTGACAGAGATATAGCTAATTCAAGAGCATTTTCTTAAATGTTGAGATTGGAGTAGAGGAGGGAAATAAAATTTAGAGTAAGATTCATGTACACACTGAGTGTCCTATGGTCCTGTTGCAGTTTTAGAGACTGTGGATCTGTCACACCTGCTGAGGGTACAGAATTAGGAAGCATGCGTCACACCAGGGATTGCAATGCAAGCCAGAAACAGGAAGTTGGTATTGCAAGATACTGCATTGATATTCAAAAATCCTTCTCAGTCAAGTAGTAAGTAGGGAGCTACTGTCTGTAGTACAGACAAAGTGGACAAGAGCTCCAAGCTTGTTAGCAGTACACCGCTGCTGCTGCTGAAGTAGCTGATGCGAATCAGGTCATATCACGGAACACAGGGCATCACCGTACTCTGCACTGTCCGTTCATTATGTATTTACATGATAGTCTTATCCTTAAGGATATGTAATGTGAAGCTATATGCCGCTAATACAGCAAGAAATTTTAATTTTAAAATATATTGGGAAAATAAAGTTAAGGAAGTAACACGGGCATGAAGTAAAAATGAAATAAAATGAATATACTATGAAATGCCAAGCACATGCTGGAAGCAGACCACACATTAGACTCTTAAGTTTAAGAAATCAGAAAACTGTGATCAATAACCATGACCCAGAGCATCTGCAAGTAAAAGGAATTAGTCACTAGGAAAAATACAACTCTTCCCACTACGAAGCCCATAGAGAAACAAAATGCATTTATATCATTTTCCAAAATATCCTTAAAATAGTACAGCAGAAAAATTGATAGGGTTTTCTTTTTAAAGTAAGATTCTCCATGGACGCCTGGGTGGCTCAGCCAGTTAAGCGGCTGCCTTAGGCTTGAATGATCAGGTCAGGATCCCAGGGTCCTGGGATCAAGTCCCCCACCGGGCTCCTTGTTCATCCAGGAGCCTGCTTCTCCGGAGACTCTGCCTTTCTCTCCCCCTGCTTGTGCTCTCTCTCCCTCTCTCTCTGACAAATAAATAAAATCCTTAAAAAATAAAATAAAATAAGATTCTTCAGTAGGAAGCCAGTGATATTTCACCAAAATGCAATTCAGAAAAAGTATTTCTCCAGAGTAGCCACTTGGATACAATTCTGGTATACAGCTCTCTGATGGCCTGGTTTATTCCAAAGGAAGATTTCTGAGTTGGGGCTTCTCAGTGTCATCCCAGGTGGTACCAGTCTGAGACTGGTTCTTGAAGTGCTAAATACAGAAATTGCAGGTAATTCATTAAAATTGAAACTACAAGAAAGCTTTGCATACCCACTAGAACATTGCCTTCTAGCTCCAGGAGTGCATACCTCCCAGTTTAATAAGCCAAGGCTGATGGCAGTACCTCATATGGAAAGTTTTCTGCCCACTGAGAAAGATCTTTTCAAGGAAACCTTAAAACCTTGTGGGTATGGGAAGGATAGGTATTCATACTTGTTAAGTCTTATGTAAGGGAGATTTTGTTTACTTTTCTTTCCTGTAACATTAATTTATCCTGAAGATGGTTAAGTATAGTGAAATGTAGAAAAATTACATAGGTAGGTGAAATAGGATAAGAAAAAAAAATTAACTTGAATGAGTAGATATACATTTGGCCCTTGAACAATGCAGGGTATAGGAGCCAACCTTTCATGCAGTTAAAACTCCACATATAACTTTTGACTCCCCAAAAACTTAACTTCTAATAGCCTACTGCTGACCAGAAGCCTTACCTATAACATAAAGTCAATTCATACATGTTTTTATGTTATATGTATTACATACTGCATTCTTACAGTAGAGTAAGCAAGAGGAAAGGGTATTCAGACTCATAAGGAAAAGAAAATACATTTACAGTACTGTAGGATATTTATCAAAAAACATCTACGTGTTAAGTCAACCCATACAGTTCAAACCCATGTTGTTCAAGGGTCAACTGTAATTATTTTTAGCATTTGAGAATTATTTGAAGTTTTAAAGGTTAACAGGGATATTATACACATATGCTGAGAAGATGCCCTTATGGGTTAGCACGTGTACTACAGACGAAGGTTTTGCTAGTCTTTATAACATTTCTGTCAGTTTTGAACCTATAATCAATATTATAAATAAAATTGTATCACAAGATACATGATATCTCTTTTTAAATTGATATTGTTTGTTTTAAGGACAATGTGGCCACATCACTTGTATATAATAATTCAGTAAATATAATTTTTTGTTGTTGTTCAGGAGAGAAGCCATATGAATGCCCAAACTGCAAGAAACGTTTTTCCCATTCTGGTTCCTATAGCTCACACATAAGCAGTAAGAAATGTATCAGCTTGATGCCTGTGAATGGGCGACCAAGAACAGGACTCAAGACACCTCAGTGTTCCTCACCATCTCTTTCGGCATCACCAGGCAGTCCCACGCGACCACAGATACGGCAAAAGTTAGAGAATAAGCCCCTTCAAGAGCAACTTTCTATAAACCAAATTAAAACTGAACCTGTGGATTATGAATTCAAACCCATAGTGGTTGCTTCAGGAATCAACTGTTCAGCCCCTTTACAGAATGGGGTTTTTAGTGGTGGTGGCCCATTACAGGCGACCAGTTCTCCTCAGGGTGTGGTGCAAGCTGTTGTTCTGCCAACAGTTGGTTTGGTATCTCCCATAAGTATCAATTTAAGTGATATTCAGAATGTACTTAAAGTGGCAGTGGATGGTAATGTAATAAGGCAAGTTTTGGAGAATAATCAAGCCAATCTTGCATCCAAAGAACAAGAAACAATCAGTGCTTCATCCATACAGCAAAGTGGCCATTCTGTTATTTCTGCCATCAGTCTTCCTTTGGTTGATCAAGATGGAACAACCAAAATCATCATTAACTACAGTCTTGAGCAGCCTAGCCAACTTCAAGTTGTTCCTCAGAATTTAAAAAAAGAAAATCCAGTCCCCACAAACAGCTGCAAAAGTGAAAAGTTACCAGAAGATCTTACTGTTAAATCGGAGAAGGAAAAAAGCTTTGAAGGAGGAGCGAACGATAGCACTTGCCTTCTGTGTGACGAATGTCCAGGAGATATTAATGCACTTCCAGAATTAAAGCACTATGACCTAAAGCAGCCTACTCAGCCTCCTCCACTCCCTGCCCCAGAAGCTGAGAAGCCTGAATCCTCTGTTTCATCGGGTGGAGATGGCAACCTGTCTCCCAGTCAGCCACCTTTAAAGAACCTCTTGTCTCTTCTGAAAGCTTATTATGCTTTGAACGCACAACCAAGTGCAGAAGAGCTCTCAAAGATTGCTGATTCCGTAAACCTACCCCTGGATGTCGTAAAAAAGTGGTTTGAAAAGATGCAGGCTGGACAGATTTCAGTGCAGTCTTCTGAACCATCTTCTCCTGAACCCAGCAAAGGAAATATCCCTGCAAAGAATGATGAGCAGCCTCAATCTACAAATACAAATGAGCCCCCGGACAGCACAGTAAATCTACAAAGTCCCCCGAAGATGACTAACTCTCCAGTTTTACCAGCGGGATCCACTGTCAATGGTTCCAGAAGTAGTCCATCATCCCCATCACCTCTAAACCTTTCCTCCTCCAGAAACACACAGGGTTACTTGTACACGGCAGAAGCCACACAGGAAGAGCCACAAGTAGAACCTCTTGATCTTTCACTACCAAAGCAACAGGGAGAATTATTGGAAAGGTCAACGATCACTAGTGTTTACCAGAACAGTGTTTATTCTGTCCAGGAAGAACCCTTGAACTTGTCTTGCGCAAAAAAGGAGCCCCAAAAGGACAGTTGTGTTACAGACTCAGAACCAGTTGTAAATGTAATCCCACCAAGTGCCAACCCCATAAATATTGCTATACCTACAGTCACTGCCCAATTACCAACGATCGTGGCCATTGCTGACCAGAACAGTGTTCCATGCTTGCGAGCACTAGCTGCCAATAAGCAGACTATTCTGATTCCCCAGGTGGCTTACACATACTCGACTACAGTCAGCCCTGCGGTCCAGGAACCACCCTTGAAAGTGATCCAGCCAAATGGGAATCAGGTAAAGAAAAGGCCCCCATGCTAAAGCTATTTGCTAACATGCTAGTTTGTCTTCTTTTGGTGAAATTTTTTGAATAAAACCAGTCTTCGTGGAGCCAGGCAGGTTGTTAAAAAATGTTTTGAAAGGAAATAGGTGAACATTTGCCTTAACTTTTGTAGCATCACACCTTCAGTTTCTTACTAATCCCAGGTATGGTTATTAACTACCATTGTGCTATTCTCCTGGGGAAATGAGAAGTCTCAGCTAAAGACTTGACTATCTGAAGCTTGAGACAGAAAAGAAAAATTGGAATATTCACCATTTGGATTTCTGCTTCTAGAGTTTTAGTCCCAAATGAGTCACAGCTTCTGCTGTATCATCAACACATGGAAATATATTCCCATTCACAGACATGTCGCACTAGCAAAACTGAGCTATTACTTTTTATGTGTTAGCACCTGTATTTATTAAAGGCTTTAATTAAATAAGAATTAAGTATACAAAGAGCTCATCTAGTGAATTTGCTGATCGCTTTATGAGCTATAAACTAAGACAGCATTCAGTCACAATTTATATACATGAGCCCATATATGCATTTTCCTCTTTACATTCCCCCCAAAACCCATGATGTAGTTTTAGATAGAACCATTTTGTGTGACTATTTTGTGGCTCATTGTCCAGACTTTTTTTAGGTTACTAGCCTTGAAGTCCTCAGTTTTTTTCATCAGTTTCTTATTGAATCAACCAAATACTAGAGATAAATTTGATCTTTCCTCCAAATATTTGCTATAGTTAGGTGCAGCTAAAATAATTACAACATCCTGTTCAAATATATATCTGCTGCTTTCTTCCCCCTTAAATACCACTAATGATTGGGTTACCTGCAGTGAATTCATCCAGACTCTCAGTGTATAAAACACCGTGCACACCTTTGAATAATGAAGGAGGCCCCATCAACATTTCACTTAATCATGTGACCACGTCCCATAACAATGAAAGTAGTCAAGTTGCGTTAGCACAAACTGGTGGCTCACAGACCACCCAGGCAAATGGCTGCATCTCTCCCACTTTGCAAAACTACATGAAATGTTTGTAAAAAGCCTTTGAGCTTTTAGACAGTTTGTGGGTTTCGAAGCAATAGAATGGAAAACTTAAGGAAAGACACAAGGATCTTGAGGGGCCCAGTTCCACTACCAGTCATTGTTTACCTACATGAGAGCTTTCTACACAATATTACCACCCTGAGGCTGCCTGAAATGTTTTTATACCGCTGAAATTCTGAAGATTTTTTTTGTCTAGCGGGTATTCTTGTTTCAAAATATAGACCCTCCTGCATTGTTTTGCCATCTTGCTCCTTAGAAAAGTGGTAGAACAGAGCCCTCTCTTTTCGAAGAAACCATGGAGGTCAGTTCCTAGACCTCTGAAGTTCTGGAGGATACCATTGAAAGACCACTTTTTAAACATAGAATCTTCATTTTTGCGTAGTAAAACCCAGAAGGAAAAAAATGAAGGTAAATGAGGCAGTTAGAAATTGGTGATGATGTAGCAAACTCGTAAGTTACAAATTTCTGCAAATTTCTCATTAAGTCATGATTCACTTGAAATCAGGTAAATTTTGATACTGTACATTTTACATCCTTTCTTTTCATCAGTTGATCACATGTTTCTATCATCATTATGACTGTATTGCCCCAATCTCACTTTTTGTCTATATCAACCCCCACATGGCATCTAGCCTCGCAGCCTTGGACCCTCTCTGCAGTGATGAGCTTGATTTCCTCGAGCTATTGAAAGTATAAATCAAATTAGTTTTTTTAACCTGTACTTTTACATGTCTCTTGTTTACCTTTTAACCTGAAATTAAATGTTCTTCTTTTCTTTCTTTAGGATGAGAGGCAAGACACTAGCTCAGAAGGAGTATCAAATGTAGAAGACCAGAATGACTCTGATTCTACACCACCCAAAAAGAAAATGCGGAAGACAGAAAATGGAATGTATGCTTGTGATTTGTGTGATAAGATATTCCAAAAGAGTAGCTCACTATTGAGACATAAATACGAACACACAGGTATGTCGATGAACCTGACAACTTTTGAAAAATGACTCTGTAACCCTTTCCACTAAACGAAGTGTTTCCAAAAGCCTTCTGAAGATTTTGTGTCATGGCTATGTTCTTATTTTGCAGGTAAGAGACCGCACGAGTGTGGAATCTGTAAAAAAGCATTTAAACACAAACATCATTTGATTGAACACATGCGGTTGCATTCTGGAGAAAAGCCCTATCAATGTGACAAATGTGGGAAGCGTTTCTCACACTCTGGGTCTTATTCTCAACACATGAATCATCGCTACTCCTACTGCAAGCGAGAGGCCGAGGAGCGGGATAGCATGGAGCAGGAAGAGGCGGGACCGGAAGTCCTGGCCAGCGAGCATGCTGGGCCCCGGGCGTCTCCCTCGCAGGCCGACTCTGACGAGAGAGAGAGTCTGACGAGGGAAGAGGATGAAGACAGTGAAAAAGAGGAAGAGGAGGAAGAGGACAAAGAGATGGAAGAACTGCAGGAAGAGAAAGAATGTGAAAAACCTCAAGGGGAGGAGGAAGAGGAGGAGGAAGAAGACGAGATGGAGGAGGAGGAGGGGGAAGAGGCAGAAAATGAGGGAGAAGAGGCAAAAACTGAAGGTCTGATGAAGGAAGATGAAGCTGTAAATCAAGCGAGCAGCTTAGAACAAAAAGTGAGCAAGAAGAGTGAGCAGGTGTCTGAAGAAAAAACAAATGAAGCCTAAGTTTTTCTAGAAGGAAAATACATTCTAATTGGTAATGAAGGTTGTTCTATATTATACATGCTTTTCATGGAAACACAGTAACCTGTATACTGTGGTTTCTGTTCACTACTGTGTAAAGTAAAAATTTAAAAAAAAATACAAAATACAAAAAAAAAAAAAAAACCCACACAAAAAAAAAAAATCCGGGTGTGCCTGATCTCAGACCTAGTAATTTTTCATGCATTTTTCAAAGTTAGGAACAAGTTTGTAACACGAAGCAGATTAGAAAACTTTAATGACTCGGAAAGCAAAGATTTAACAGGTTAAAGGAAACTGATTAATTAGATAAGCATCTGGCATTGTTTCTTTTTGTCAGTATTAATTATCACTCTTACGTTGGTTTATTCTTAAGCTGTACAATTGGGAGAAATTTTATAATTTTTTATTGGTAAACGTATGCTAAACCCGCTTCAGTATTTTATTATGTTTTTAAAAATGTGAGAACTTCTGCACTACAGAATTCCCTTCACCGAGAAATATAATGCAGTTCCAAACCATGTTAACTACCTTTTATAAATTCAATCTAGAAGGTAGTAATTTCTAATATTTAGATGTCATAGTGGAGTATTATCATTTCAAGTGTATTGTTAGCCTTAAGAAAGCAGCCGATAGAAGAACTGAAGTTTCTTACTCATGTGGTTTAAATGGAGTTCAGAAGATTGTCATTGAGTTCAAGATTGTCATTGAGATTGCAGGGACTAACAGTGTTAATCCTGGGAAGGGTAGCAGAGTCGTCAGAATCAGTGTTCATAATTGTGTTTCAGTATGTGGTGACAAATATGAAGGATATGATATGAAGCTTTGTATCTCCTTTGGCCTTAAGCAAGACCTGTGTGCTGTAAGTGCCATTTATCAGTATTTTCAAGGCCCTAACCTGCCTTCGTTCGATGTGTGGCCTACAATAACTAGCATTTGTTGATTTGTTTATTGTATCAAAATTTCAAATAAAACAAAACCACTGACTCTGTCAGAGAAACCTAAACACTGGGACATTTCATCCTTTAATTCCTCAGTATTCATTTTATGTTAATTGACTTTCAAAATTTCTCTACAGAAATGAAAGGGAAATTTTCTAATCTGCTCTATCCATGTACTTGCATTTCAGACATGGACATGCCATTGTTATTTGGCTCATAACTGTTTCCAAATGTTAGTTATTATGGACCCAGTTTGTTAACAACATTAGCTGATTTTTACCTATCAGTATTATTTTATTTCTTTTAGTTTATAGATCTGTGCAACATTTTTGTACTGTATGTCTTCAAACCTGGCAGTATTAATACCCTTCTTACTGACATGTACTTTTAGTTTTAGAAAACTTTTATATTTATGTGTCTTATTTTTATATTTCTTTATTTATTACACAGTGTAGTGTATAATACTGTAGTTTGTATTAATACAATAATATATTTTAGTATGAAAATTTGGAAAGTTGATAAGATTTAAAGTAGAGATGCAATTGGTTCTCTTGCATTGAGATTTGATTTAACAGTGTTATGTTAACATTTATACTTGCCTTGGACTGTAGAACAGAACTTAAACGGGAATGTATTAGTTTTACAACTACAATCAAGTCATTTTACCTTTACCCAGTTTTTAATATAAAACTCTTAAATTTTGAAATTCACTGTGTGACTAATAGCATGATGCTCTGCAGTTTTATTAAGAGATTAGCCTAACCATAAAACTCTCATCTCCTTAGTAAGCCAAATTAGGATAACCTTATATAAACAGTGTTGGGAACAATGTTTAACATTTTGTGCCAATTTGTTCCTGTATTCATGTATGTAAGTTACAAATCTGATTCTTCATTTTTAAGTTCCTTGTTACACCATGGTCATTTTCTAGTTTTTTACCAGATTCCCCCATCTCACAATAAAATGCATCAACAAGCCTGACCTGCTGTCATTCTGTTCATTATTACCGAGATTTTCTTTGGAAATCTCTCTGTGAAATGGGATATTGCACAGTCATCTTGCACTCGGTTTACCTTGGGCTGAATGTGGGTAACAAACTAAACGTTTTAGACATTCATCACTAAACCATGGACTTTCCTGTGGCCAAATGTTTCTGGGAAGATCAGAGTTGGCAACTAAAGGCTTCCTCAGAGGTTGTTCCATCTTCCTGAAACCCTGACTGCACCCCCTCATGATCTTGTGATTTCTCATCCTCAGGTCACTTCAGGAAATCCTGGGTGTAGATGCCTTTCTTCTGTACGTTCCTTGTACCTTTCTTGCCGTAGCTCTTACACAGTTGTTTATATTCCCTCCCTACTAGGAACATGAACCATATCTGCCAGAGTCACTCTCATACCCCCAATACCTAGCAGAGTGCTTGGCACTAGAGGTACAAGAGATTTTATTGAAAGAAAGTGTTATTTGCATGCTAACTGAGCTCAGCTCTGTCTTTACTACTCTTTTGTCTCTAATCCAAGAATATATATATTAAATTATTCCAGCAATCTAATATTTTTCTTATTCAGGTCCTATTAAACATTTGACATCATAGACAGTAAATTATGCCACCCTTTTCAATAGAATGCTTTACAATTCTGATGAGAGAATTTATCTCTAGGTGTCTTTCTGGTGCTTACCCTCCTGGTACATGACACAAGCATTCAAGGCCTATGGAAATGATTGCTTCTAGTATTAACAATGAGACCAATTCTAGGGGACTCTATTTTAGGACTCACTTCTGTTTCTATGACCCCACATTCCTAAGTACTCATTAACGTCATGTTGCTTCATTTATTCTGTCACTGAGACTAGTTATCCAATGAACAAACTCACCATGTAGGGTTAGGAACTAAGAATAAGTAACTTTTCCTGGAGGCATTGACATAGCAATCTCTGTAATAAGAAGCTCAAAGAAAACAGTGCTTGATACATATGGATAAATGGCTAACAAAGACAGCTAGCCATTATTAGAGAAGTTTTGGAAAAGAAGACAAGTGAACACTTCCCGGTATTTACTTAAATCACATAACAACAATAGAGCTGTATGTTATTTACTTGTACCTGGCGAAGGTGCTTCACTACTATTACCAAATTAATTTTCACAAAATATATATAAATACCATGTGCCTATGAACACACACAAACACACACACACATATTAGTAGCAGAATAAGGATTTAAATACAGGCCTATCTGGCTCTAAACCCATGTTCTTAACTAGCCTTTATCATATCTCATGTAAGAATAGCTCACGCTATGTTTAAACTCAAACCTGGCCTTAAAGAATATGAGAAGAAAATGTCAGAAAAACCAATATACTTTTCAAAACATGATGAAAAAGGAAAAGAAGGGAATGCGATTTTTCAAGTCTGTGTGCAAACTTAAAATTAGCCTTGAAAATATGAAGCTACAGTAACTGAGATTTCTCCTCTTACGATCAAGGGGGGGGGGTGCGCCTGGGTGGCTCAGTGGGTTAAAGCCTCTGCTTTCGGCTCAGGTCATGATCCCAGGGTCCTGGGATCGAGCCCCGCGTCAGGTTCTCTGCTCAGCAGGAAGCCTGCTTCTTCCTCTCTCTGCCTGCCCCTCTGCCTCCTTGTGATCTCTGTCAAATAAATGAATAAAATCTTTAAAAAAAAAAAAAAAGATCAAGGGAGGGAATATCAGCACAATCACAATATGGACTTTGTCTTTGAACCCTCTGCTTTAATGAACAGATACATTCCAGTCAACATAGCAGAATACACATTTTTTTTCCAGTAGCACATGAGACATTTCATAAAGAGAAACCATTCTATGGGCCGTAAAACAACTCTCAAATTCAAAAGAATTGCAAATAAAATGTTTTCTCAGACTGTAAGTAAACTAGAAATCCATAACAAATATATCTATAAAATCCCCCCAAATTATTGGAAACACATTTTTAAGTAACCCATGGGTTAAAAAACAATTATAAAATACAATGAACTAAATGAAAATGCACTATATCAAAACTTCCAGTGTGCAGCAAGAGCAGTGCATATAAGAAAATTTATAGTATTAAATGCTTATATGAAAAAAATCGAGGATTAAAGTATCTAATCTTCTACCTTAAGAACTAGGAAAAGAATAAAATTAAACCCAAACCAAGCAGAAAGAAGCCAATAATAAAAGACAAATTAATGGCATAGGAAACAGAAAAATCATAAATCAGTGAAAAAATCAATAAAATCAGAATCTGATTCTTCAAAAAGAATAATAAATTGATAAACCCCCAGCCAAGTAAAAAAGGGAGACGCAAATTGCCAATATCAAGAATGAGAGAGAAGACATCCTTGCACATCCTACAGACTAAGGATAAGAATAAAACATGAACTTTATCCCAACGAATTTGACAACTTTGATGACAATTTCTTGAAAGATCCAAAATACCAAAACTCACCAAAGAAGAAATAGATAGCCTCAATAGTCCAATGTCAAAGACGTTTAAATTTCTAGTAAAAGTCTCTCCCACAAAGACTCCAGGCCCAGACTGCTTCATTGGTGAATTCTACCAAACACGTAAGGAAGATATCATACCAATTCTACATAAACTCACTGAGAACATTAAAAAAGGAGAAAACACTTCCCAAATTAGTCTGTGAAGCCAGCATTAACCTGATATCAAAACTAGGAAATGACATTACAAGAAACAAAAACTACACACCAACATTTCTCAATGATGATGCAAAAATCCATAACAACATATTAGGCAATCAATTTGAAGAGTGTATCAAAAGGAAAATACCTCATGACCAAGTAAGATTTATCCCAGGATTGCAAGGTTGATTTGGAATTGAATTCAAAATTCATTTAATGTAAGGCATCATATTTCATCATATTTACAGAACAAAAAGAAAGCTCATATAATCATCTCAATAGGCATAGAAGTAGCATGTTACAAAACTCAACATCAAGTCATAAAAACTCTCAGCAATCTAGGAATAGAGGATATTTCCTAAACCTAATAAAAGTCATCTCACGAAAAAACCCATAGCTAATATCATACTCAGTTACAAAAATATAATTCTTTTACCTTAAATTATGTACAAGGCAAGAATGTCTGCTCTAATACTTTAATTAAACATTACACCAGAGTTTACAACAGGTGCAACATAACAAGGAAAATAAAAGGCACACAGGTGGGGAAAAAAAGTAAAACCGTATCTGCAGACAGCTTGGTTGTCTAGGAGGAAAACAAGGTATTTGCAAAAAACAACTCGAAATGGTGAGAACAAGTTTACAGGATACAAGGTCATTATACAAAACGCAATATTCTACTACTTAGTAGTGATAAAAATGGAAATATAAATTTTAAAAAACAATAAAATCAAATAAATGAAATATTTAGGGATAATTTAACAAAATTCACGCACACACCAAAAAAACCCTGTGCCCTGAAAACCATAAGACATTGCTGAAAAATACTAAAGACGCAAAGAAAATTAAGAGATGTTTCTTCTTTATAGGTTAGAAAATTCAATATATTATGGTGTCAATCCTCCCCAGATTTATCTACTGATTCAATACAATTTCAGTGGAAATCCCAGCCATATAATTGTAGAAATGAACATGCAAAAGACTTCAAGTAGGCAAAACAATTTTTAAAAGGAATAAAGTTGGAGGACTTACACTACCTGATTTCTACAGTTACTATAAAGCTAGAGTGACTATAAAGTAGTCAATACAGAATATTATTGGCATGAGAATAAACATATAAATTGAGAAAACAGGATTAAGAGTTGAGAAAAGACTGTCAATCAATTGTTGCCAACGATGCCAGGATAACCCATCTTTTCAAAATATATCCATATGCAGGAAAATGAACTTGATCTATACCTCATACCGTATACAGAAATTGTTTCAAAATGGATTATAGACCTAAACATAATAGCTAAAATTGTAAATCTTGAAAACAAATTCTTTGTAAACTTGGGTTAAGAAAAGATTTCCAAAATAAGACACAAGAAAGATGAATGAGTCATAAAGAAAAAGTTGACAAATAGAACTTCATAAAAATTGTAAACTTTTGCCCTCTAAGACACTGTTAAGAAAATCAAAAGAGAAGACATAGATTGGGAGAAAATATTTGCAAACATGTATCTATACACCCAAGGGAGATGAATACATACCTCCACACAAAAACCTGTATACCATGTTTATAGCAACATTGTTTATGATAGCTTAAAGCTAGAAACAAACCCATTGTCAGTCAACTGATGAATAGATAAATATGGTGTACCCATAGAATTGAATATTATTTGACAATAAAAGGAATGAAGAAGTATTGATGCATGCTACAACATGGATTCACCTTGGGAACTTTATGCTAAGTGAAAGAAGCTAGTCACAAAATACTACATGTTCTATTATTGCACTCTATGAAATGTCCAAAATCGGAAAATAGGTTAGTGGTTGTCTAGGGCTAGAGGTAGAGAGAGAATGGGTAGTGACTGTTAATGGTATGGGTTTCTTTTGGGGATAATGAAAGTGTTCTAAATTAGATTATGGTGATATTTGCACAAGTCTGTGAATATACTAAAGACTATGGAATTGTACACTTCAAATGGGTAACTATGAATTACATCTTAACAAAACTTAAAATGTGTGTATATAATGTTGAATATATAAAGAAATATGCAACTCAATAATAAGACAACCCAATTTTTTAAGTAAGCAAAGTATTTGAACAAAAATAACTTTACCAAGGAAGGTCTACGGATGAGAAATCACCACAAGGAACAATGATCAACATCATTAGTGACTAGAGAAAGGCAAATCAAAACCACAATGTGTATCACTACACACCCAATAGAAGGCTAACATTCATAATTACTAAAATCCAATAATACCAAATGTTGGCCAAAATATAGAACAACCAGGATTTCCAGACATTGGTAGTGGGAATTTAAAACAGTACCAACCACTTTGAAAAATATTTTGTCAGGTTTTATAAAGTTTAAACGCATGCTTAACATATCTAGAAATTCCCTTAGTATTTACCCAAGCTAAATGAAAGCTTATGTTCAAAAACTCATATTAAGATGTTCACAGCAGTTTTAGTCATGAGAGCTGCACCAATGGTAACCCAAATGTCTATAAAACATTGAATTAATAACAATTGAAGTATTTTCATACAATGGAATACCACTCAGCAATAAATAACAACAAACTCATAACAACATGGATGAATTGCAAAAGCAGATATGCTAAGTATAATGTGACAGTGTGTTGGCTACACAGGTATATGTATTTGTAAAAATTGTGAAAATTATCTTTTCTGATATCAACCTCATATAACCTCCATTTCCTTTATTAATTAAAAGAAGACCAAAACAATAGGTAATTTGCACTGGTTTTGTGTTCTAAGTATGTATTTAGGTGGTGTTGCCTTTGTTTTTGTGCAGCGACTCAATATTTCTGTTATTGGATTGAGTTTCTTTTTCTTTTAAGCCTTCCAATACTGGAAGGTAGAAAGAAATATCTCTGAAAAGACAGACATATTCAAGTTAACTTACAAGTTAGATCTTTTTCCAAATCATCTGGATCTTTAGCAAATGTTATTTTCTATTATTTATTGGGCTTGTGTGTTCCTTTTTATGGTCAAGTATACCACATGAAATACAAAATTTACTTTTTAACCACTTTTAAGTGTACGGTTCAGTGACATTCACAATGTGTGGCCATCACCGTTATCTATTTTTCATCATCCCAAAACATTAAACAATAATCCCCACCACCCCATTCTCCCCAGCCCCTGTTAAGCTTTTACTATATTTTTTGTCTCTATGAATTTGATTCTAGACACCTCATATAAGTGGAATCATGCAATATTTGTCCTTTTGTGTCTGGCTTGTTTCACTTAGTATAAAGTCCTCAAAGTCCATCCTTGCTGTAGATTATATCAGAATTTCATTTCTTTTTAAACCTAATATATTCTATTGTATATTTATGCCACATGTTTATCCACTCATCTATTGATGGACATTGGGTTGTTTCCACCTTTGATTATTGTGAATAATGCTTCTATGAACATTGGTGTACAAGTATCAGGGTCCCTGCTTTCAATTCTTTGGGCTATATACCTAAACAGGAACTTGCTGGATCATATGGTGATTCTATGTTAAACCTTTTGAGGAGTTGTCCAACTATCTTCCACGGTGGAAGACATTTTGTATTCTGCTAGCCATGCACAAGCATTCCAATTGCTCCACACCCTTGCCAACATTTCTTTCTGTTTTGTTTTATTTTTTATAATAACCATTCTAATGGGCATGAGATGGTATCTATGGTGGTTTTGATTTGCACTGACTCTTGACTTCCCTGCCCTTACCAACAACATACTTCTCCCCCAGCCATCCTAATCCCAATAAAAACTACTGTCACCCACCCAGAGGCTCAGGCCACATTTTAGAATCAAGAAGAAGGCATGAAGGAGGGAGCTTCTTTCCTGTGGAATGTTTCTGGAAGAAACTATCTTATTCTCCCCTTTGAAAGTGAAAACAGCAGTTTTTATTTTTCTTATTGCTATAAGCACCATTATTTTGGTTACAGACAAACATTTAGCAAGGTAAAAATCAAGACCTATGAGAAGGAATAGCTGTCTTTTAATTCACTCAGTATTTTTCTTCTTTTATTTTTTTTACTATTAATTTCAGGGGTAGAATTCGGTGATTCATCAGTTGCATACAACACCCAATTGTCACCATATCAAGTGCCCTCCTTAACATCCATCACCCAGTTACCTCATCCTACTACCCATCTCCCCACAAGCAACCTTCAGTTTCTTTTCCATAGTTAAGAGTCTTTTATGGTTTGTCTTCCTCTCCATTTCTATCTTATTTTATTTTACCTTGCCTTCCCCATGTTCATCTGTTTTACTTCTTAAATTTCACAAACAAATGAAATCATATAGTATTTGTCTTTCTCTGACTAATTTATTTTGCTTAACACAATACCCTATAGTTCCATCACGTCATTGCAAATGGCAAGATTTCATTCTTTTTGATGACTAATATTCCGTGGTATATATATATGCCACATCTTTAGGAAACACCAGATGTTGGTGAGTATGCAGAGGGAAGGGAACCCTCTTAACTGGTGGTGGGAATGCCAGCTGGTGCAACCACTCTGGAAAACAGTATGGAGGTCCCCCAAAAAAGTTAAAAATAGAACTATTCTATGGCCCAGAAATGCACTACTAGGAATTTGCCCAAAGGATACAAACATAGGGATTCAAAGGAGTACCTATACCCCAGTGTTTATAGCAGCAATGTCCACAATAGCCAAACTGTGGAAAGATCCCAGATGTCTATCAATAGATGAGTGGTTAATTCACTCAGTATGTAGTGAAATTGAGTTGGAAAGCAGTATGCACAATATTAAGGACAGACCAGATGGCCATGCTCACATCCCAGCTTGGACAGTGATGCACCTAACAGCTCCATGATCCTTGGCAAGTTACCAAATATCTCAGAGCCTATTTCCTTCCTGGTAAAATGGAGATGGTGTTAAAAGAACCCACTTTAGGGATGCCTCAGTGGCTCAGTTGGCTAAGCAGCTGCCTTCAGCTCAGGTCATGATCCCAGCATCCTGGGATCGAGTCCCACATCAGGCTCCTTGCTCAGCAGGGAGCCTGCTTCTCCCTCTGCCTCTGCCTGCCACTCTGTCTGCCTGTGCTCGCTCCTGGGCTCTCTCTCTATCTGACAAATAAATAAATAAAATCTTTTTTTAAAAAAGAACCCACTTTAAAAGGTTCTTGTGATGATTACATGAATTCATACACTGAGAGCTAGTGATCATCTACGTTGATCATCTACGTTGAGGTATGACTTGTGAGGGTGAAGCATGTGTGGAATACCTTGTAGGTACAGGATATGGTCATACACAAGTCCATCCAGGAGAACACAAGGAAACCTATGGAGCATAGGGTCCCTCCTTTTCCCCCCCGTGCTTCTCTATCATTTGGGTCTTTTTCTCCATTCTTACAGCCAAATCTCATTGTTACCTCTTATCCTATCACTAAGAAACCTTTGGTTTCTCCCAGTTGGATAGACCTAGGTTTAACTCCCAGAATGTGAGGAATCACTCCTCAGATTCTTCATTCATAAAATGTTTTGAATACGCTCTGTCATGAGAATTAAATAAGAAAATGTGTATAAGTGTTTTGAGCATGTGCTGCACACAGTAGATGCTTAATAAATGGATTTCCTCTTTTGACTGTCCATCCTCACATGCTGCCCTATTATCTTCCTTAAGGACAACCCTCATTCCATGTCTGACCCATTCCTGTTTGACCACCTTAACTGAATGCATGAATAAATAAGGAAGCGAGAACAGGAAATATATCACAGCAGGGGAACATTTCTCCAAGTATGCTCTCTGTGATATTAATGAATGTTGTTGGGGGCAGGGGAGGAATTCCATGGTCAAATAAGTTTAGGAAGTGCTGAGCTGAACAAAGTTAACAGATGTCTTTATTGTATGACTTCTCAGAGCATTTAAGGTGCTACTTTTGTTTTGTGACTCTCCAAAGAGCAGAGCCCTTATGATCATAGTCCTTATGATCCCAAGATGGGTGTTCTGAGGTTGGGAAACATAATTATGAAGAGCACATAAATTTTCCAGGAGACATGGGGCAAATGAGCTGATTCTCAAAGAATTGCAAGGATTTCAAAAGACCAAGATGGAAGAAAGAAAAATAACGTTCCAGACAGCTTTTCATAAACTACAGAGACAGGAAGGTACAGAGAAAAGCATTAAAATTGTTTATCTCTAAGGTTCCTAGAAGAGCTTGAAGGGTGACAGGGCCAGGAAGGAAGGTTGTGGGAGAGTTGCATTGCAGACTGGGATACTTGGCCTTTATCATATCATGCTATGAAGGTTTCAGCGCCCAGAACTGATGGAATAAATGGTGACAAAGGGATCACTGATTTTAATTATAAAAGCATGCTACATGTGTAATGGTTTGCCAAGAAGAAGTCCATATGCTGCAAAACCAAATGAAGCAATCTCAGGTTTTATAACCAAAGCGATTTGTTTGTCACATTACTAAATCTATAGTCATAATAAGGCTCTGTCATGCTTAATGTTCTAGCTTGCAATAAAGTGGCATGGGAAAGAATCTATTAAAACCCTATTAGGATGAACAAATTATTTTTTTCAACTTCTTCAGAACAGAAGCTATAAATCATTTCCTCTCAATTTCTTGGCTCAGAATCGCAGCCTACATGCACATGTTTGGAGCAGCTGAAGTTTGTATCTTCTAAGCAAACCTGAAGCTTATTCACTTCAACAGACTGAGGATTTTGGAGGGGAGGGAGCCGGGGGGGGGGGGTGGCGGGGGGTGAGCCAGGTGGTGGGTATTATGGAGGGCACATACTGCATGGAGCACTGGGTGTGGTGCATAAACAATGAATGCTGGAACACTGAAAAGAAATAAAATAAATAAAATTAAATAAAATAAAAAGAAATATTTAGTGCTTGTGGATATCATCTTTCAACCAAAAATGGCACAATGTAGACACAAGTGCCAATGCATGTACACCATTTCCTCCCCAAATCAAGGCCATCATCTGCGTTGCTGCTGAGTTTGGCTCTTAAGAAAGACTGGTTGTTGATGATCGGAAATTTCCTAATCAGCACCTTTTCACTCATATTAAATGAAAAATATATTAATCTTCATTATTAAATAATGGGAAAGTTGAACAAATTTTGCTCCAGATCTAACATTTTCCCTTGGATTATATCATCATCCCAAAGAACCATTTTTTTTCTTGTGATAAGAACTTTTTAAGACTTACTCTCTTAACAAACTGATGGATGCCAGCAGGGAGGTGGGTGGGGGGTGAGATAAATGCTAGTATTAAAGAGTGCACTTGTGATGAGTGCCGGGTGATGTATGAAATTGGTGAGTCACTATTTTGTACACCTGAAACTCATAAAACACAGGGCATTAACTATCCTGGAATTTAAAATTCCATTACAAAATAATTTCATAAAAAATAAAATTGTGTATTCATGCACACACACAAAAAGATTTACTCTCTTAGCCACTTTCAAATATATAATACAGTACTATTAACTATAACCATAATACCGTACATTACATCTCCATGACATTTATCTTCTAACTGGAAGTTTGTACCTTTTGACTCCCTTCACCGAAGAATTATTTCAAATTTAATTTTTTTTCTATTTTAAATTGCAACATTTTGAGTTTTAATTATTTCAAATCAATGTAGGAATAATTTCAAACTCTTCCAAAGACAATATTTGTTATGGCACTTGCAGTAAGGGAGAAATGTTTCCTGAGGGTACGTTCATTTATTAAAATCTGTCTGTGTAGTTTTTCTCCGGATGCAAATAAGATTTGTATCTTGCAATTTGTCTTTTGTTTTTTTCCAGCTGTAATTCATACCCCTTTTAGTTAATAACCTAGTGCTCATTCTCAACACTACTTTGTCTAAACATACAACCAACCCCACTGTTACAGACTTGACTACAGGAATTCCTGGATATATTTATTTTTCTTTCTCTTCACTCAGTCACACTGGCTCCCTGCGCTAGGACCTTTGTTCATGGTGCACTCCCCTCCCCCTCCCACCATATAAAATGCTATTCGTTCTCCTCCTCACCAGATGAAGTCTCATCATTTGCAAAGGGAAAAGTTCCTTGTCAGCCATCAAGTCAGTGCTCCTTGTATCACTTCCCATAGCCATTCTCCACTCCTTAGAACTCACCACAGGTCTAATTTTTGTGTTTATGTGATCATTTGATAGTAGCCTGATTTCCCCTAGATCCTAATCTCCCTGAGATAAAGGGATCTGGACTCTTTCTTCTATAATATATGATGTGAAATTATATTTAACTTACATACTTTAAACCCTTTAATATGACTCCCAAGAAGTTGTCTGGCTTGGAAAAGTCCCAAAGAAAATTGAAAAGGGGGCAAGAATTACCAAAAATTGGGAAAGGTTTTGCTGATTTTTAAAGAAAATTGAATCTGCATTGGCCAGTGCAAACAAATTAGATGAATCTGCCTAATCAGAGAAACATACCTCTGGCACAACTATCCAAGATAAAAAGAGATAATGTAAATCAAATACTGAATTAAAGAAAGATTAACTGTGACACAACAGAGACAAAACAGAAGTAAAAATATTAAGAACCCAACCTTAACAAGTGTAGAAAATCTAGACAAAATGAATAAATTTTGGAAAGTTATAAAATTTTTAAAAAGGTGCAAGAAGAAAGAAATATTGAGTAGACCAATAATTATTAGGGAAATTAAGGTTTCTAAAAAGTACCCAGACCCAAAGGGTATTGCTATGGATTGAATGTTTGTATCCTCCCAAAATCTATATGTTGAAGCCTAATCCCCAGTGTGATGGTATTTAGAGACCGAGTCTTTGGAAGGTGGTTAGATCATGAGGGTGGAGCCTTCATGATGAGATTAGTGTCCTTGTAAAAAAAGACTCCCAGAGAACCCCCTTACTCTCTTTCTTCCAAGGGGAGAGTACAGCATGAAAATAGCTATTCTTGATCCAGGTAGCAGATCTTCCTCAGACAGCGAAGCTATTGGCACCTTGATCTTGGACTTTACAGCCTCTAGCACTGTGAAAAATAAGTATTTGTTGTTTATGTCACCCAGTCTATGGTATTTTTGCTATAGCAACCTGAATTAAGTTAGGTATTATGTGTGCATTCTACCAAAGGAATAGATAATCCCTCTTTTATGCTTGATTTTGAAATTGAATAATGAAAGCACAAGAAAAATAACTGTTCTTTCTTTCTATGAACCTGAACAAAATATTAGCTACCAATGGATATTGGCAATGTGACAGCATCAAGAAAAGGTTATCCTGGAAATTTAGGCATGAGTTAGCATCAGGAAAGCAGCCATATTACAGGCTAAGGTAAATCATATTATTATAACATTACATGCAGGTAAGTACTAGGTATCATTCAACACCTGTCAATGAGGCTGCAGAAGAATTTTTAAAATACCTGCTAAGTATTATGCAGGAAGAGTTCTACGTGGAAGAGCAGGTTCTCAATGCTGATGAGACCATCCTGTTTTATGAAGATGTTAGCAAATAAACCTATAGAATGTGAGTGGCCTCCAAAGCCCCTGGTTATAAATCATTCAAAGATAGCAAATTTAATTATTTGTGAGAAATAGATCTTAAGTTGTTTCTAAACAGAAACGTCTACAGAACAAGCTTCTGTGTGGATGGGTTGTTGAAAACCTTGTGATCAGAGGTGCAAAGAAACTTGACCTTGTATTTCCCTATGAACAATGGTTCCCCATTCACTGATTTTTGTATCAATTTAATACTATTCACTAATTCAGCAGCAGAAGATAACTACAGCGAGTAATGAGAATTGACTGTGTGTGTGTTGTTATATTAATGAAACAGGGAGTCCATTAGGCTGAGGTGGATCTGATGCCTTAGCACCCTACTTAAGGAACCAACACCTAAGCCTATAAATACCTCAAGGTCATGAAACTGAAATGCTAGGGATGACCAATCACAAAGAGCCAACTAATCTTTACAGCCGATCAAATAATTTCCATTCTTTGCTTCAGAACCTATGCCCTTCTCCCAGCTCCAATCAGGACCCTAACCTTTTTGGCTTAGTGCTGCCCTATTCAAATTAACTTTTGCTCAAATAAACTTAAAAATTTTAACATGTCTTATTTTCTCTTAATAGTGTGTATGTGTGCACATTTGATATAAAATAAAGTTGGCACCACAAGTGATTGGGAAGAGGGCAGATGATTTAGGAGGTGGAGCTGAGTAAATTGAATCACCATATGGAAAGATAAAACTAAATTTGTAAAATTTAAATTAAAATTTAAATTTGTAAAAATTGATCCAGAGGAATTAAAGACCATTGAATTTTGTGGGGAAAAACTATAAGGCTAATAGAAGAAAATTCAGGAGAGTATCTCTGATTTAGGGGCAGAAAAGGACTTCTTAAACAAGGCCCAAAAGGAATGGAGCATAAAGTAAAAGAATTAAAATATTTGACTACAAAGAATTAAAGATTTCTTTATCATAAGAGATAACCTAATCAGAGTTAATTAACATATAACAGACTAGGAAAAGATATTTTCTCTATCTAAGACAATGCTAGGGAAATAATGTCCATAATATGCAAGAAATCCCTGGAAGTCGACAAGAAAAACACAACAGAAAATCTTATAGAAAATACAGTCCATATACACAATGGAGTATTACGCCTCCATCAGAAAGGATGAATACCCAACTTTTTATCAACATGGACGGGACTGAAACAGATTATGCTGAGTGAAACAAGTCAAGCAGAGAAAGTCAATTATCATATGGTCTCATGTACTTGTGGAGCATAAGGAATAACACAGAGGACATTGGGAAAAGGAGAGGAGAAGTGAGTTGGGGGAAATCGAAGGGGGAGACAAACTATGAGAGACTGTGGACTCTGAGAAACAAACTGAAGGTTTTGGAGGGGAGAGGAATGGGGGGTTGGGGGAATCCTCATAGTGGGTATTAAGGAGGGCACGTATTACATGGAGCACTGGGTGTGGTGCATAAACAATGAATTTTGGAACACTGAAAAAAATAAAAATTAAAAAATTTAAATTTAAATTAAAAAAATGAAAATCCTATAGAAAAGTTTGGAAATGGATATGAATGGGCACTTTATAAATGGGATATCCAAATGACTAGGAAAAATATGAAGAGATGCACAAATTCACAATCAAAAAAACGCAAATGTAAACACAAAGAGCATTCATCAGACAAGGGGGATAAAGTCAAAACAGATCAAATCAAATGAGACTAAGAACATGAAAAAAACAAAGTGCAAAAACAGAAATACTCATATACTGCTAATGGGAAAGTAAGCCAGCCCAGCCATCCTGCCAATATGTAGTCAGGTTAAGTATGCCCATATTACTGACCCAACAGTCCCACCTCTGAGTATAAAACCCAGAGAAATTCCCATAGAGGTCTTTCCTGATGGTGGGTAGGAAGCAGTTCACAGCGTCATTTATGGTCTCAAGGAGCTCAGAAATCTCTGTTGATTTCTATGAGAATAAGCAAGAAACTATGTGGAAATCATATTTCTTAATGATCTATAGTTTAGAAGCTACAAAATCAATCTGCCTACCACAATGGGAGGAGGTATTAAAAACAGGGTTGAGTGGCAAAAAAAAAAAAAAAAAGAAAGAAAGAAAGAAATGAAATAAAATCAGAAATACATACAGTATCATATATTTTATAAAGCTGCATTTATACGGTGATCCTAAAATCTGAAAACATGAATGAATAACATTTTATTGTTATGCATATTGAACTGCCTTGACTATTTTTCCTAGAGTATAATACAGACACAAGTTTATTTAGTATAAATCAGAGGCACAAGTCATCAAAACCAGCACAGGATAGACATATGTGCAGGGATGGATAAAATGCTGGGATGATGCATTCCTTGAGATTCTGCCTTGAACTATGCATTTGCTTATGAGGGGTCACACACCGAGCATACCATGCATTATTAATACCAATAAACCATTTATCACGTACATTTAATGATGTGTCCAGACTTCATAGACACAGGATGTCTGTGGGCATATCAAATACAGGAATGTATATGCCTATGACAAATGCAAGATTGGGAGTTAGGATGATGGACAAAGGAAGAGAAAAATCTAACAAGACGTTTTCGCATGAACTGATGAGAAGTGTGCTGTAAACTGAAGGTGATCAACTCAACCCTTGGTCTGTCAGCCTAAAACCTAGATGCAGCCAAGTGTGACAGTTATGCTGAAAGTGGACTTGCCCTGTCACTCTTGGACACAGGCTTGAGCCCTTTGGTTTTCACATGGGTTTTGTTTTTTTTTAAAGATTTTATTTATTTATTTGACAGAGATCACAAGTAGGCAGAGAGGCAGACAGAGAGTGAGGAAGGGAAGCAGGCCTCCCCACTGAGCAGAGAGCCCGATGAGGGGCTTGATCCCAGGACCCTGGAATCATGACCTGAGCCGAAAGCAGAGGTCTTAACCCACTGAGCCACCCAGGCGCCCCCATGTTTTTTGTTTTTTTTTTTAATGATTGCTACTACACACTTCAGAAGGAAACTCAGGCAAAAATATTTGTGATGTTGGGATAGATCAAAATGTCTCCAAGGTAATACCAAAAAGCCAATCCAAAAATGAAAGAATGGGTAAATGGGATTTGGTCAAAATTAAAGCTTTTGCTCTTTAAAAGACATCACTAAGAAAATGAGAGGACAAAACATGAACTGGGAGAAAATACTTGCAAATCGTGTATCTGATAAAGTTCTGGTGCAGAAAATATTTGAAGAACTCAAAACTCACAAAACCACCCAACTGGAAAGTTTAGAGAATGTATCCAAACAGAAGTTTTATTAGAGAAAATATATAGATGGCAAGTGAGCATAGGCAAGTATGCTTAACATCACAAGTCGTTAGGAAGATCAAAGTCATGACAAAAAAGTCATGCTGAAGTAACAGTGTATACTTATTAGAATGGAGGGAAAAGCCCAGAACTTGATAATACCAAGTGTTGACAAGGACAGCAGCTGGAAATCTCATATCGCTATAGGCATACAGGATGGTCCCACTACCTTGGAAAAGAGTTTGGCAGTTTCTCATAAGGTTACACATGCTGTTATCAGTAACACCCAGTGTTCTCACTCCCAAGCATTTCCTCAAATGAAATGAAAACCATGTTCACACAAAATCTTGTACGCAAACGTTTCCTGAAGCTATACTGGTAATTGCCAAAAATCTCTCAATGGTGGAAAAGATAAACAAGAAAAGAGAACTATGCAAATGAATCTCAAATGCATTCTGCTAACTGAAAGAGGCCAGACTCAAAAGCTGATGCTTCCATTTATATGACCTCCTAGAAGAGATGGGAACGATAGGAACTGAAATGATTCAGTGGTTTCCAGGAGCTGGTGGTGGGGAGAAGGGGCTCAGAGAAGTGTTGAGGTCGGGGAGAGGGTGGCAGAATGTTCTATATCTTGATTGGGATGGTGGTTCCATGAATATTTATGTTACACCAAAGCTCACACAACAGCCCACTGAAAATCAACTGAATAAGTTGATTTTACTATATGTGAATTGTACCTCAATTAGGAAAAAAAAGGTAGAAAAAATTGTCAGGCTTTGAAGGGACATCAAATCCTGAAACACTGAAGGGCACATGCATATCTCCATGGATCCGAGCACTGCCCTGGAGTTCCCGGTTAGTGTCCACCTCTGCCCCCACTGAGTCCTGTCCCTCCCAGGAGCACACCCCAAAGATTTCTGTGATAATGTGGTTTTCCTCATCCCCATACCTCCTTCCATCCCCTCCCTCATGTGCATACATAATGCAAACATTCACACACACTCACACTCCTACTCGCAAGAGTCTGCCTTTTCTTTCTCTCTCTCCCTCCCTCTTCTCCCAGAGCAAATCAGAGCTGAGCTCCTAAGGAAAGCTTGTGAACCAAGACCACTATTGGCACTGTACCCAGCCACCTGGTGGGGCAAACTTCGGTGGGGCAACCCAAGACCCTAAGTTACCACCAAGCAGGGCACTGCTCAGGAGGTTCCCTGAGGCCTTTGGGATGAAGGGCAAACCTTCCAGCCACATCTGAGGCTTCTGCTGGCTCTCCTGCCCACCCCTCTCCAGGATCTGCAGCCTCCGGCCAGCATGGCAGGCCCCAAACACCCTCATCCCCTGGCCTAAAATGCCCCTGTCCTCCCCAGACTCTGGCAGATGGCCCCTGTCTCCCCGCTCCCCCGCCCCGGGCTGGGCTCATGTAACTGCTCCCTCCGGCGCCACCTCAGGAAGTGGGCACAACAAACCCAGGCTGGATTTCATCTCCATCCCTCCCCTGGACAGCCTGCTCTGAATGGCATCGGGGAAGCAGTGCCACAACCCAGCGTCTTTGGTCCATGCGTCCTCAGATGAAAGGACTCCCTCACTGAACTGGTCTTAAAAAATAGTTAAGGCCTGCCTGCCGGGGATGACTTAGGAGTAGGCTACCTGAAGGTGGGGGGCAGCTGAGACATTCGCAGAGGAAGAATTAAATGCAGGCCAGACCACTAGCAGCGGACGGTCCACCATGATCCAGCTTGGAGGAAGAGGCCTAATCACCAGACTAGAGAATCCCCAGGAACTTCCTTAGATTCTCACTTAGCGGCCCAGTCTTTGGGCATCTCATCCTCCTGGCTGCACACTGTTCTGGAAGAAAGTCCAGAGCATGCCGCTTACTGAGATGAGGCACAACAGCCCCTTGGGAGGGTCCATTTATGGGAGAGGATTCAAAGGGCTCTGGGCATCGAGGCCTCTGCAACACAGGTCCCAAAAGAGCTACCGAGGATTGGAAATGAAATCATGCAGTGACCAACCACCACACTCAGGGTTGTAACAAGGGCTTTGCTTGTGCTGAGGCAGGTTTCCAGCTTTGCCATAGGTAACCCATGTCCATCTGTGTTTGGCCTGACCCGGCCTGGCTCCCCATGGTGAGGCATTGCCATCCAGGACGGGGATCTTCTGTTCATGCCTTGGAAGCATTGTGGCAGATTGCTGCCCTCAGCGGCCCTGTCCACTAGGATGGCTGTGGCCGGACCACCCTGTGATGGGGTCCACTTAACACCAGAGGCTGTGGGGAGTCCCAGCAGGAACTGGATCGAGAGGCACTGGGATTCAGAACTCCAAGGTGGGCACCAGGTAGGGACAGCATGACCTTCAACAGGCCACTCAGCCTCTCCAGACCTCAAAGTCCTCATCTGTGCTCTGCATGGGGAGGAGGATGGTCTTCATGAGGAAACGAGAACCTGTATCTGAAAGCAATTAAAATTAGTACATGACAGGAATATAAGCTATTTTCCAAGGTCCCTTCCAGACCCAAGCTCTATGTTTCTGCAAAATCCAGACTCAGAAAGGCCAGCGGCTTGGTGACTCACCAGAGGAAGAACAGGCAGCACAGGAGGAGGAAGGAGCTGGGTGTCCACAGGCCATCTTCCCACTGACACAAGCATGTGGCCATGCCAGTGGCTGATGTGGCACTGTGAAGAATGGAAGCATATCACAGCTTCTGATAGTCCTCAGCATCTAAGACCCATCCTTAAGGAGCTGGGGGTACTTTCCCGTTGGCTCATTGACCCCTCAGATCCGAATCCATCACCAGATTCCATCTTCCTGGCCCAGCAACATCAGAAAACAGTCCACCGTGGCTACCGGCACACATGGAGGACTGCAGGGTGGCCAGCACACTCGGAGCACAGGAACACAGCACACACTGGACTTGTCCATCTCTCACAGCGAGACCACCACCAAGGGGACCAACCTCCCAACTTCCCAGCACTGAGGGACGCCATGGAGAGCCTGAGGCCAGGTAAGTCAAGAATGGGAGGCTCTGAGGAGGCCATCACAGGGGTCTGGCTGAGCTCCAGCTGAGGAGGCAGGGCCGGTAAGGGACAGACACTGTGTCATCCTCAATGGCCATTCTCTCCATAAAGACAGCGGTGGAACAGTGAGTGCCTTCAGGTGGAGAAGAGAGACTTCTAAAAGGGGTTGAGTCCGAGGGTGTGGTTAACAAGGGAAGACAGTGAGGTTGTGGACACCTACCCAGATCCCCCATGCCAGGCTGCGAGGCGAGAAGGCCCAGAAAGTTCTTAGCCCCCCGGAAAGAGACTCTCAATCTTGTTTTCATTTACATGGACCTTTTCCCTTGAGCTCTTTGAGTGAGTTAACTCAATCTGTCCAGTCATGACCTCTCGAGGCACTTGCCATAAGTTTGGTCATATCTCTATGTTGATAGGAATCGTGTGGTTATTCAGTTTTGGGCACTGACCTTTTTTCTAGCCACGTCCCTGAGGGCTCCCTACTTTCACAGAGCCGCTGGAGGTCGATGACTAAAAGGGGAACTCGGCTGCCCAGGGTTTGTGTCTCCTTTTCTTTCCATCATTTCCCCTCGGGGGCAAACCTAGAAAAAAAACCCAGTGGCTGTGCCTGGCTCCGGAGCAGAAATGCCAGAGGCCCCAGGGGCTCGAAATCCTCTGATCTCTCAGCCTCCCTCATTCAGTTCTGAGATTTATCCAGAAAAAGCACTTTCCTGTCCGTCTGTGGAATGATTATATAAATGTAACATTTCATCTACATCGGCTCCTGGAGGCTCTGGCATCAGACTGACTTTAATGCTGAAGGAACAGAACGCAATCCATTTAGGGGACCAGGAACATCTCAAAAATATCCTTTCTTCCCGTTCCAGCTGCGCCATGATGACATTTACACAAAATGAGATAAGATAATAACATTTTTTGAGAACCCTGATGCTCCGGCTCTGTGCCACAGAATGAAATTAGCTCAATTTAATTACACAAAACGAATGGCTGTGCTCATCTCCGGAGTGTGCAACAATCCCGAGAGTCCTTTGTGGGCTCCCAGCCTCCACCCACCCCCATGAGACCATCTGGCCGGGCGGACATGTCTCCCTTAGGGCCATCCCCAAAAGGGAAGGGGCTGTGATCCAGGCGTCCTCTGATGTTTGTTTATCTTGGTGACGGTTGCTAGGGCCGGCCAGTGGCTTGGGATGATGATCATCGCTGGGAGCAGAACTGTGATGTTACAGAAATAAAAGGGCCCCAGAGAGCTCCCAGGGTGCAGGGCTCCAGCCCACTGCCCCAGGGCCACAGCTGTTCCCCTGGGACCACCCACAGGCCTCTCATCCCTCCGGGCCTCACCCCAGGAAGCCAGGGGGGTAAACACACAGCTAATGCCCCCAAGTCCTCCAAATCTGGGGTTTGGGGGGCAGATGTGGTGCCCTGGGGACCCCTTCTGCTTGAACTGCAGCCGCTCTTGGATCCCCAATCACAAAAGATGTTGGGTTCTTGGGCGCAGTTATTTCTGGCCCCTGGCCTGTCTGTGAGCTTATGGTGTCTCTACATTTGCCCAGCGCTATTTATCTAGCACTTTCTGGGGCAGCCCCTGATAGGTGCCTGGAGTTCAGAAATAAGGAGACACAGTCCCTGCCCTTCAGGGAGCTCATACTCCAACGACGGGAAAGAACAAGATACGCGCTGCTCCGCCCCACAGCGATCCAGGACTACCCTGGAAGGTTTTGCCCTCTTCCTCTTCCGAATTCAGAATACCTTTAGATACAACGGCTTTCTGAGTTGCTCAGCAAAACATACAAGACAGCTTCTGGCCTTTGGCTTCACCCTGACGGGCACAAAGTCAACACTTCCAAAATGTGAGAAAAACAACAGCTAAATATAAGCTCCGGAGTAACGAAGGGTGGGGCGTGTGGGAATGAGGTGTCCCGAGGCAGCGCAAGTCACGGGCAGAGAAAAAGGTGAGACGCCAAAGATTTGGGGCTGGCTTGCAGTCCCAGCCCTGCCGGCGGGGACACCCTGGCTGAGCAAGGCTGACCACCTTGCCAGCAACCCGCTAGAGTGGACAGGCCCAAGCGAGGAAGGCAGTTTCTTGAATTGCGGTTACTGAGAGTGAATAACTTTGATTTGTCTGTGCACAGTGACAGCAGCCATTTCACTAGAAGACAACGAGATGCGCAGGACCCCTCAAGAGGAGACAAAGTGCCCTCCCCTCTCCAGCTGCGTGGGTCATTTTTCTCTTGCTGGCTGTGAGTAAAATTGCTCGGATAATGGGTCCGTTTGTGCCGTACGTCCAGGATGCAATTGTAAGCGTGGGGGAGGGGAGAGCCGGGGGCGAGGTGCGCGGGGAGGGTGCATTGCCTCCTTCCAGGAGGTGGGAGCCTCGGAAGTGGAGATTCCAGGAATCCGGGAAGCAAAGTGACTTCTGGAGGGGGGGTGGTGGCTGCCTGCCAGGGGTTGATCTGACATTGTTAGGCCCTGGGCTGAACGCCCCCCCCAGCAGGAAAACAGGATGCCCTGCAAAGTGCTGAGCATGGACAAGGATTAGCTGAACTGCATCCTTCCCCAACATCCTTCCCCTTTCCCTGCTGAGACAGAAGGAATACAGGTGGGGGTGAACACCAGGCTTCTGTGAAGGGGAAACGGGGGCACCCGTGGCACTGGAGGGGAAGGCAAGGGTTTGGGGGGCGGTGTTCCGGGCTCAGCACTCCACCAGCTAGAGGTCTTCCATTCTCAGTCCCCAATCTGTAAATGGGACTGAAGGCTCCAGACATGCCAGCCTTCTCCCTGCCTTGGCCAGCTGGGAGATGGGTGATGCTTGTCACCCTGTCTTGCCCCACAAGGTCCCCTATGTCTAGATGGAGGAGGAAGAGAAGAGTAGGAGCAGCTCCTGCTTCACCTTAGCTGTGGCTGGCCCCCAGCTGTCCAAACCCTGCAAAGCCCTCCTCTGCCCTCCCCTACCTTTCTATACCCACAAATCGCAAGCCTATGTGACCACCCCGTGAGCCTCTCCAGGGTGCAAATTGGAACAACAAAGATACCCCAAGTGAAAAAACCCAGAGATGCTGGCCAAGTGCAGGACTGTGGGTGATGAGAATGGCTCAGGGGTCCTGGCCATGGGTTCTAGTCCCCAGACCCTCCCCCACCTTCCTCAGTGAACTTAACACGCTTTCCTTGAGCCTCAGTTTCCTTGTCTGGACCATGGGGAGTAGGCTTTGTGAGCACAGCCCATGAAAGATGGCTTTGTTAGTCCAGGCTGCAGGCTTCGTGCCCTGTCTGCCTACGGGGCTGAGATATACCCAAGGCACCGCCACCCTGGCCTAGCCACAGGGCTGCGAGGGTTCATGTGCCTTGTAGGATGCCCAGACCCATTCTCCTCCCCCTATTAATTTTCATTACAGTCCTTCCCGAGCCAAGGCGGCTCTTTACTCCACAGGCACTGTGATCCCTCCTGCTTCTCAGCAAAAGCTGAGGGGCCCTCCTTGCTTCTTCCTCAAGAGCAGGTGGAAGGAAGCATTTTCTTGGCCACTAAACCAGGCAACAACCTGTTCCTGGAAATCATGCTATCTGCTCTCCGTCCTTCTCCCTCTCTCCTTTTCCTTCCAACAGCGAGGGGGAATGCTGTCCAGGGCCCCATCATTCTCATCTGTGACCCACCAGCCTGCAAATTATGACCGTCTTTCCATAAAGCGACCGGGTAGAATCTATTGCAATTTTAATTGTACATATCCTTTAATTAAGTATCCTACAAAAAGAATACCCAAGGATGTGTGCACAAAGTTGATTCTTGCAATATTATTTGCAATGACAAGAGGAAATAAGCTATCTATCTCACTGGGGAGTGGTAGAAGAAATTATAATGCCTCCAACTAAGAAATCCATATTATGAGATCTGCAGTTAAAAAGAACAGCTTAGAGCCACATATGCCAAAAAAACAGATTCATTGTGTATTGAAAATAAGCAGATTGTAGAAAAATTGTGTATAGAAATATCTCATTAAAAAAATTAAAAGTGGACAAGGAGAGAGAAAACTTTGCATATTTTTTAATGACTCTTTAAGGAAGGCATGAAAGAATGCACATCAAACCGTTAACATGAGTTTCAGGTCGGGGGGCAAGGGGCAGGGTGCCTAGAGGTATATTTTTGTATCACTTAGTTTGTTATTAGCAAGTATTTGAAATTTTATGCAATTGATATAATAGAAAGTTTAATGAAAAAAAATAAAGTGGGAGAGGCGATTGCTGTCCCCTCACTAATAATTCACTCTTTATTCCACAGTAATAGACCTGTCTTTAGTCACCTTGGTTTGTGGTCACATTTCTCTGCCTTCCCATAGGCAAGGAGTGGGAAGAAGGGATGTGTGCAACATCTGGGACAAGATCCCTTAAAGAAAGGGTCATGCCCCTCCTTCTGGTGTCCTCCATCCTGCTCTGGGGACATTGACTGACCTTGGACATGGAGGCACAGGACCGTACCCCCAGATGGCTGAGCAGGTACCATCTACACTGCCCTCAAGTGCCATCATCTAGACTCTTACAGCAAAGGGAAAGAATCGTGATCTTGTTTCAGCCACTGTTATTTGGGATCTCTTTCACAGGCAGCCAAATAAATCCTTCCAAGTATAGGAAGTGAAAAAACTAGACTCCTATCCTTATCATTGGAGATCCTGCCATGATGTCACACTGCCATGATGGGGCACATCCAGGATCTTGACATGCTAGTGGGGAACAGAGAGAAGCTTGCAGCCCCGAGCTGCTCAGAGATCCACTACAGGGTCACACGGCTGGCACAGGGGCTCGGGATGCAGGATTCTCTCTGCTGGAATGGTACCCACCCCTAGGCTGTGCTGCCTTCACTTCCCACTGTGGCACCTCCTTGGAACAGAGGCTTGGTGACCACAGGAATACTGCGGGCCACGAACAGGTGCTCAAAGAGTCCTGGGCAGGAATGGGCAGCTCTGTCCTTCCAATGTGAGTCTAGATAGGGCAGCAACTCCCTTCCCTTGCTTTTCAGAGTGCAGCATTTTACCAGCACTTCACTGCCTTGGTCTTGGAGGTCAGACCTCCTGGAAGGAAAGGCAGTCCTGCAGTGAGTTTTGACAAAAACTGAGCTTTAGCTCCTCTCTCGTCTGTTCCTCACCCCGGCCGTGGGGAAGACATGGACTCTTTTCCAAGGAAAGGTGCTGACTTGATGCTGCTGGGAAAAGTTCTTCTCCCTGCTCAAGAGCGACAGCTCTTGGGGCACTCTGTCTTGTCTTTGTGGTATGACTGGAGTGACCATGAAAGAAGGGAGCCCTTCAGACAAACCAAGACCCAGAGCCCAGCCTCTCACTCCCTCACCTGTCTTATCAAGGAATGTGACCTCGTAACTCCAATTGCCAACATTTTCTGACTGACTTCAAGGCTCTCTCATAAGGATCTGATTAACCTAAGGCCATTTGATGCCCCCAAGTCCTACTTCCACCCCACGTGGACTGTGGGGCTGCTCATTGAAAGCTTTCCAAGGGAATAAAGAGAAAATGTTAGATCCTATCAAGGCAAGCAGCCCAAGTTTGGCAGTGCTCCCTCCTGGCTCCAGACAGAAAACACACTCGTGCCTTTCCCTCTTCTGTGACCTCTGGCAGCATTGTGGAGGGCCACCATGAGGCATGGAGGGATCATGTCTGTCCTTCCAGCACAGACTATAAGTTTGATCATTTGTATCCAACTTCTTTGACGTTTATGACTACTTAGAGAGGGCCCACCATTGGGCTGAATCTGTCTCTTGAAACACAAACTAATAATTTAAAGAAGACTGTGATAACGTGTAATCTATCTTAAAAAAAAAAAATCTCCAGGCTCCCATCTGAATATCAGCAAGTACTGTGCTGATAGCAAGGTGTGCTTATCTAATCATAAGAGCAAGTCTAACAAGAATTCATTAAATACTGCATCTTCTTCTAATTGTTTAAAGGTATTAAGACAACTTATTCTGAATTTTTTAAATTTGCTTTTATCACTGATTTGAGACCGAAATTAAGACTGTTCCTCAATAACACCACCCCTAGAGACTGCATTGGAAAACTGGTGCCTGAGCCTGTCTGTGGGTGGGAAAATCTGGATTTTTGTCATATTCCATTCTATAGGAACTGCTGTGCTGGGCTCTACCCATCAACACAGTCTGTCTTTCTATGTGTTCACACACTTGAATTTTAGATAGATCAGTTCACAATTAGAAAGCAAACACCATGAGAACATGGCCCATTGCAACCCACCTGCTCAGGGTTCTTGGGTTCCAGGGTAAAGCTGGAAAGTCTGGTCAGATTTCTTTAAGGACATTCCATTTCTCAGCTACTGTGTATTAGCCAAGCCCAGTCTGTATTGGTTCACAAATTTCATGGATTAAAACAACACGAATTTATTATGTCAGTTTCTGTTGCTCCTGAGTCTAGACTGAGTCCTTTGTTTCACAAGGCTACAGTCAAGGTGATGGCTGAGGTACATTCTTATCAGAAGGCTCAAGTGGGGAAGACTCTGCTTGCAGGTTCATTCAGGTTGTTGGCAGAAGGCACTTCCTATGACTGAATAGTCAACCGCTCTGAGCTGGCTGTTGGCTAGAAGCCATAGTTAGGTCTTAGAGGCTGCCCACAGCTCCCCATGTGAGCTTATCCAACATGGCTGCTCATAAAGAGAGTCTCTAGCCCCAGTTTGCTGAGTCTTATGTAATGTAACCTAATCATGAGAGTGACAGTCCATTACCTTTGTCATATTCTATCAGAAGCACCAGTACCACTTGCACTTATGGGGAGATTATGCAAGGTCAAGGACACCAGGAGGCAGAAGTCACAAAGGCCATCTTACAGTCTCCACCACCCAGTCTTTAGAACTTGTTTTTGAGTGATGTCAATAGAAATACTCCTGTAGCATTTTGGGGAAAGATTACACTAGGAAAAGAAGAGGAAGGGTCCAGTGGGAAGATATTATTCATCCACAGGCTGTGAGCTAAGAGGTAGCCCACAAGACCCTGAGAACTTGCCTCCTGCCCAACCCTGCTCAGGACGCTCTGGTTTAAATGAAGACTAGTCACTCAGGTGGATTAAGGTCTTGACCTGTTTTTCATGTGAACAAGCAGGGACTCTTAGAGCTCAAGAGACCTTCATTATCATCCTACTTCAGTCTCCTCATTTTGAAATTTGGCAAATGGCATTCCCAGAAAGTCCACTGAAAACACTTCCCTGGAAGTCAGGGGATCAGATAACAAGATGGGAAGTTAAGAAGTTAGGAAGTGTGAGAAATATAAATGTACAGGGCACGATGCTCAAAGTCCAGGCAGGAAGTCCGTGTGAAGGACTAAACCATGGCTACCCAGACAGAATGCACTTGTGCTGTTGGGGAAGAAATGGCTTGTCAGTGTTAGGAATTTCAGGGAGAGCTTCTTGAAGTTCAAGACGGCCCTAGGAGGTCAGATTAAGATTGAGACAGGAGAGGAAGAGAAGGACAGCATCATGGGGGTGACTCTTGGGCACATTATTTGGCCATAATGGAGACAGTGGGGAGTGGTGGAGAAAGGATAAATAGAAATCAGATTATAAATCAGAGAAAACTTAGATTTTACCCTCTAATCACTGAAATATCACAACTAGGATAACAATATTATCAAGGTTTTACTTTGGGACAATTAATCTGGTCATAGACAGAATTATTATTTATTTCCTTATTTATAAGCTGCCTCATTCCAAAGACCAATTGAGGCATTTAAGTTGCACTAAAAAGGGAAGAAGAAAGACTACGAAAGTAGGAGGAGCAGTGAAGAAGCTCCTACATGACTTTTTATTGTAGTGAAATACACAAAACATAAAATTTATTGTTTTAACCACTTAAGTATCCTGTTCAGTGACGTTTGTTCTTGTTGTTGCATTGTACAAGTTCTTTCTGTAATTTGCATGTAAATTCCTAATCAGTTATAGAATCTGGAAGTATTTTCTCCCATTCTGTGGGTTGTCTTTTCACTCTGTTGATTATTTCCCTTAACAAGGAGAAGTTTGTAAGTTTAATGTAGTTCCATTTGTCTACTTTGTTTTTGTGACCGGTGCTTTTGATGTCATACCCAGGAAATCATTGTCAAAACCAATGTTGTGAAGACTTTGTTCTATGTTTTCTTCTAAGAGTTTTATTGTTTTAGATCTTACATTTAGGTCCTTGATCCATTCAGAATTAAGTTTTGTGTATGGTGTAAGGTAAGGGTCCAGCTGACTTTCACATGTGGATATCCAGTTTTCCCAGCCCCGTATGTTGAAAGATTGTCCTTTACCCCAGTGAATGGTCTCAGCACTCTTGTTGAAAATCAACTGGCCGTACATGCAAGGATTTATTTCCAGCCTCCCTATTCTATATCCTTGGTCTCTATCTCTGTCCTTATGCTGATGCTCTACTGTGGTGATTTCAGTAGCTTTATAGAAAGTTTTGAAATCAGGAAGTGTGAGTCATCCAGCTTTGATCTTTTTCAGGTTGTTTTGACATTTAGGGAACCCTGAGATTCTGTATGAATTTTAGGATAGGTTTTTCTATTTTTGTAAAGAAAACTGTTGAAATCTTGACAGCAATTGCATTGAATCTATAGTTTCCTTTGGGTAGTATTTTCATCTTGTCAGTATTGTCTTCCAAACCATAAACGTGGGATATCTTTGCATTTATTTAACTTTGCTTATTTCTTGTAGCAATGTTTTGTAATTTTCAATGCAAAAGGTTTTTTGCCTCCTGGGTTTAATGTATTTCTATGTATTTTATTATTTTTAATATTTTTATAAACACAACTGTTTTTCTAATATTTTTTTGGATTATTGGTAAGTGGAAATGCAATTGATTTTTTAGAATTTTTTTTTAATTTTTTTTTTTATTTGTCAGAGAGAGAGGGAGAGAGAGCTAGTGAGCACAGGCAGACAAAGTGGCAGGCAGAAGCAGAGGAAGAAGCAGGCTCCCTGCCGAGCAAGGAGCCCGATGTGGGACTCGATCCCAGGACGCTGGGATCATGACCTGAGCCGAAGGCAGCCGCTCAACCAACTGAGCCACCCAGGCGTCCCTGCAATTGATTTTTTAAGTGGTAATTTTGTATCTTGTAATTTTGCTAAATTTATTTATTAGCTCTAACAGGTCATGTGTGTGTGTGTGTGTGTGTGTGTGTGTGTGTGAGATCTTTAGACTTTTCTACATGTAAAGTCAAGTCATCTGAAATAGAGATAATTGTACTTTTTACTTTCCAGTTTTAAATACCCTTTTTTCTTCTTGGCTCATTGCTCTCTCTGGAACTTCCAATAAGATGTTGAATAGAGGTGGTGAGAGTAGACATTCTTGCTTTGTTACTAATCTTAAAGGAATGCTTTCAGCTTCTCACCATAATGTTAGCTGATGGTTTTTCATATATGGCCTTTGTCATGTTGAGGAAGTTTCTTTCTAGTCACACTTACTATTTTTATCATGAAAGGATTTTGCATTTTGTCACCTTTTCTGCCTCAGTTGAAATAATTGTGTTTTCCACTCTTTATTGTATTATGTATATGTCATTATATGTATATGTATATGTATTATGTATATGTATATGTCATGCATTAAACTGATTTTCAGATTGTACCTTCCTAGTAACCTGGGAATAAATCTTACTTGGTCATGGTGTGTAACTCTTTAAATATATTGTTGAATTCAGTTTGCCAATATTTTGTTGAAGATTTTGCATCCATAAAAGAAGGTTTTGAAGATTTTGCATTTTATAAAAGATACTGGTTTGTAGTTTTCCTTTATTGTAGTCTCTCTGTCTAGCTTTGGTGTCAGGGTAGTGCTGACCTTATAGTATGACTTCGGAAATGTTCCCTCCTCTTCAGTTTTTGGAAGAGTTCAAGAAGGATTGGCGTTAATTCTTCTTTTAATGTTTGGTCTAATGCTCCAGTGAAGCTGTCTGGCCCAGGGCTTCTATTTGTCGGGAGGTTTTGATTACTGATTCCATCTCCAACTAGTTATAGCTCTAATCAGATTTTTTATTTTTTTCATTATTCCATTTTGGTATATATGTGTTTCTAAGAATTTGTCCAATTCATCTAGGTTATCCAAGTTTGTTGGTTTATGATTTTTCATGGTATTCTCTTATAATTCTTTTTATTTCTGTAAAATCAGTAGTAATATTCTCACTTTCAGTTTTGATTTTTATAATTGGGGTCTATTTTCTTTTTTTTCTTTGTCAGTCTAACTAAATTTTTATCAAATATTGTTGATCTCTTCAAAGAGCCAAATTTTGATTTTGCTGATTTTCTCCATTGTTTTTCTTATTCTCTATTTTATTTACCTCTGATCTAATCTTTATTTTTTCTTTCCTTCTGCTAGTTTTGAGATTAGTTTTCTCTTCTTTTTCTAGATCCTTATGGTGTACAGTTAGGTTATTGATTTGAGATCTGTCTTCTCTTCTGATTTGTTTAATACTATAAATTTTCCCTTAAATATTTTATTTATTGAGAGAGAAAGAGATAGAGAGGGAGAGCAGGAGAGGGGCAGAGGGAGAGAGAGAAAGAAGTAGACTTCCTGCTGAGCAAGGAGCCCAATGTGGGGCTTGATCCCAGGACCCTGGGATCATGACCTGAGTGGAAAGCAGACACAACCCACTGAGCCACCCAGGTGCCCTGTATAAATTTCACTTTAAGTACTTCTTTTACTGCCTCCCATAAGTTTCAGAATATTGTGTTTTTGTTTTCATTCATCTCAGGGTATTTTCTAGTTTCTTTTGTGATTTCTTTCTTGATCCATTGATTATTTGAGAGTATGTTATTTGGTTTCCATATATTTGCAAATTTTTCAGTTTTCCTTCTGTCACTGAGTTTTAGTTTTATCCCATTATGGTCAGAAAAGGTACTTTGTATTATTTCAATCTTTTAAAATTTATTAATACTTATTTTATGGTTTAACACCTGGTCTATTCTAGAGAATGTTCCATGAACTCTTAAGAAAAATGTGTATTCTGTTGTTACTCAGTGGAGTGTTCTGCACATAGCTGTTAGGTTTGGTTGGTCCATTCTTTTATTTAATTCCTGTCCTTCCTTATCGATCTTCTGTCTGGATGCTCCATCTATTATTGAAAATGGGATATTAAAATCTGTTACCATAGAGCTTTCTATATTCAATCTGCCAGTTTATTTTATATATTTTGGGGCTCTGGATGTTTGGTTCATATATATTTATAATTGCATATCATCTTTTTGAACTGACTTTTTTTTTGTCTCTTATAGCAGTTTTTGACTCAAAGTTTACTTTGTATAATCATAGTATGGCCACCCCAGTTCTTTTCTGTTTATTATTTGCATGGGATATTTTTCCCATTCTTTCACTTTCAACATATTTGCATCTTTAAATCTAAAATGAGTACCTTGTGGATAGCATATAGTTTGTATCTATTTTGTCCAATCTGTCAACCTGTGCTTTGTCTAAAAAAAGTATCTTTAATTTTAACATTTTATCACGTTTCTAATAGTTACATTTTATTTTCATTCTTAGGATCTTTGCAGTATAAGACTGGGGACATACTGTAATAAGTGCATGGCAGATTTTTACCCAGCCCTTCTTTATTGTGTAGCACAATATATGCCTTTGGGGAGTTTAATACATTTACATTTAAAGAAATTACCTACAAGGAGGGGTGCCTGGGTGGATCGGTAGGTTAAGCGGCTGTCTTTGGCTCTGGTCATGAAGCCCCACCTCATCGGGTTCCCTGGTCATTGGAGAGCCTTCTTCTTTCTCTCCCTCTGCTCATCACCCTGCTTATGCTCACTTGCGCTCACTCTCTCCCTCTCTCTCTATCAAATAAAAAAATGAAATCTTAAAAAAAAAAAGTAATTGCCAACAAGGAAATACTTCTGCCACTTTGCTATATATTTTTTTCTGTATGCCTTATAGGTCTTTTCTTCCCCATTTTTTCTGTTAAGGCCTACTTCTGTGTTTACTTGTTTTTTTGTTTGTTTGTTTGTTTGTTTGTTTGTAGTGACATGTGTCACTTCAATGTGAATCCCTTCTCATTTCTTTTGTGTATGTTTATATTTTGTTTGTAATTATCGTGGGTATTACTTACTAATTTGAACTGTTATCAATTTCAACCACATACAGAACTACTCTGATCCAGCTTCATCATTCTTCCTTATGCTATTGATGTCACAAATTATATCTTTATACATTGTCTCTCCCCAAAAAAGCTTATAATCATTTTATACACTCGTCTTTTGGATATAATAGAAAATTCAAAATGGAGTTGCAAACCAAAATTACAATAATACTGGATTTGATTGAAATTAATTCTTTTCTTTCCTTTAAAGGTTTTATTTATTTATTTGAGACAGAGGCAGGGGGGAGAAAGGGAGAAGGAGAGGCAGGCTCCCTACTGAACAGATAGCCCTACACAGGGCTCAGAATGTGTAATCAGAATCCTAAAATCATTACCTGAGCTGAAGGCAGACACCTAACTGACTGAGCCACCCAGGCCCCTCAATACTGGATTTGTCCATATATTTCCCTTTACTAGAGATCTCATATCACATCAAGCTACTGTCTAAAATCTTTCATTTCAAACTGAAGAACCCCCTTTAGAATTTCTTAGAGAGCAAGGGTAATAGTAGTAAACTCTCGGGTTTTGTTTATTTTTGTTTATTTTGAGACTGTCTTAATTTCTCATTTTTTTAAAAGACAGTTTTACCAGATATAGAATTTTTGGTTGACAGGTGTTTTTCTTTCAGTAAGTTAAATAAATCATACCATTGCTTTCTGGCCTCCGTGGCTTCTGATGAGAAATCAGCTGAGAATCTCTTATATATGACAGTTACTTTTCTCTTGCTATCTTCAAGATTTTTCTGTCTTTGGCTGTTGACAGTTTAATTATATACCATCTTCTCAGTCTCTTTAGGTTTATCCTCTTTGGAGTTTATTGAGTTTCTTGGATTTGTAGATTCATGTCTTTTCTCAAATTTGAGAAATTTTCAGTCATTATTTCTCCATATAGTTTTCTACCTCCTTTGCTCTCCTCTCCTCAAATTCCCATAATGCATACGTTTGTCCATTTAATAGTGTTCCATAAGTCTTTTATGATCTGTTCATTTTGCTTTACTCTTTCTTCCCCCTTCTCCTTAGACTCAATACTTTCAATCATTATATCCTAAAGTTCTCTGATTTATTCCTTTTCTCTCTTCCTTCTTTCTTTCTTTCTTCCTTTCTTCTTATGCTGGTGGTGCTTGAATCCTGCACCAATACATTTGCTTCAAAACTTTTCCAAACTATTTTTGCAAAGGCAATATACCTTGTCATGTGTAATCACTGAAGTTTCTATTCCTTTAGCTTGTGTTCAGCTAGTGTTTGGACAGAGGTTTCCTGAAATTCCAGGAACTAAAACACACACACACACACACACACACACACAAGCCAAAACAAAACAACAAAATAAGAGAACACCCACCAATCCTAGTATTTGTGGAGTGATTTTGTCCTGGAGCCATTCAGTCACCATTGAGGTAGGCTTAATCTGAGCCTAGGGATTAGCCCAATGTGGAAGCTTAAGATCACAGGATTTTCCTTAGCATGTACCTTCTCTGGGCATGCACATTGCTTATAAACTTTCCTGTATACACAGCTACTTTTGAATGTCCTCATTTCCTAAAGCATCTCAGGTCATTTTATCCTCCTGGCCTTACATGGTCTACCATATATCTCCACTCAGAATCTCTGGCCCAAGCTGTCTTTAGGTCTGCAACCACCTTGTAGACTTTATAAGAAGTGCCCCCTGCTTTTCCTATTTGCATCTCAAGTTATGTGGAACAAGGCTATTGCCTTGCATTGGTCCTTCAGGTACCTCCAGATGATTTAGAATGGACATAACACAGTAATTTGAAAAGAGGATCTACTCTGCTCCCTCTGGTAGGGGAGAACTGGGAGCTGGGCCACTACCTGCTCAAAACCAATATCACCACTCTACTGGGAGGGGTGAAGTGGGCTGAATCAAGGGTGAGTGAAAACACTACAAAATTTCCTACCATTTTGAAAATGAGTTTTTCGTGATCGAGCATTATTTTCTTGCTGTAAACCTTTAACCATTTTCCAGAGCTCCTACAAAGTTGTTTGAGATAGAGTGGGTTTTTTTTTATTTTTGTTTTTATGTCTGTTTAGGAAAATGAGACCTAGGGGCTTTCTAGTATGCCATTTTGCTGGTGTCAGTCTCTGCTGCCTGACTCTGAACACAGAGTGTTCACAGGTGCTGAGGAACTAAATGAGGCAGGAAGACTGTCATGCAGATTGGAAGGAAAGTCTCAGTTCATTATTGAATTTAACAAGTATTTATTAAACATTATATGCAAGGCATGGTTACAGATGCTGGCACCTAGACCAGCAATGAAAACAAAAATGAAATATTTTTATACACTTATTAGTTTATATAATATAATAAACACTTATTGAGTCCCATCCATACACTAAGCACTGATAATACAATGATAAATAATGCAAGCACCATCCTGCTCCCACAGAGCTTAGAATTTAATTTAAGTAGAGATTAGTTCATACTAAACCAAGATGTATTACTGTCAGATTACTAGAGGAGAGAAAGTGTAAGGAAATTTGTATTAAAAAATACAGGAAAGGAAGAAGAGTGAAAACAGAATGAGGAAAGTGGTAGAGAAATAGCACTGTCATGAAAAGATGTAGACAACCAAAGAGGCAATCGCAGTGCCATGTGTGATAAGTAACATGATGGGGAAGCACAAGGTGCTATGGGCATCTAGATGCCAGGAGCAAGGAAGGCTTTGCAAGGGCAAGTATAACTAGGCAGATTCTTAAAGATGAATAAGAGGTAACCAGATGAGAGGTGGCACAGGTGTTCTGGCAGAGGAGAAAATATATGCAAAGACATAGAAGCAAGAGAGCCTACGGTACATTCAAGTAACTAAAAGAAGCCCATTTGGGCCAGTTATTTGAGGTTGTAAGTAGTGAGAGATGAGTCAGGAAATATGAGTAAGACCAAGGTCATGCAGGATATTTTAAGTCATATAAAGCTGTTTGAAATCATCATACGAGCAATGGAAAACAGTTAATAAAGGAAGTCACGTGAAAAGATGAGATCTAGGAAGATTCCTTTGGCTGTCTTGCAGGTCATACATGAGGGAGTTTGTGAGGAGCTACTGTAGTAATAAGGACGGTAGATGATGAAGATGTCCACTAGGTAGTGAGCGTAAAAAAAATGGAAAAATGAAGTGGAACGATTAGAACACTGAATACGTATTTTAGAGATGGATTGGATTGGATTGAAAATTGAGAAAAAAGAAAGGGAACAAGCATAATTCCCAGGTTTCTAGCTTGAGCAACTGGTGGACTGAGGAGCTATTTACTGAAATAGTCTTCGAACTTATTGGTGTCATGCCCAGATCACTTTACAGGCCGCTACACCCATCTGCCAAATACCAGAAAAGTACCCTCAGCCAAACGGAATCCAGGAGCTGCCTCAGGCAGGAGGCCACGCCCCCCAGAAACCTGCCACCGAAGACCAACTGGCATAGACGTACAAAAGGCTGGCCCTTTGGCTCCAGGTGGGACTGGTTCTGGGGGACCCTTCATGCTCCTGACAAATGAAGCCATAGCTGGGCTGCAGCTCTGTGCATAGGTCCTTCCTCTGGCCCACCCTACTTCTCTTACTTCCTTTCTCCTAAGACCACATCTTCAGTAAACCACAGCCGCCCAAATCCCTGTCTCAGGCTCTGCTTGTAGAAAGCCCACCCTACGAAGCAAAGAATACTCTTCAGAGCCAATTTTAAAGATGAGATTCTGGAGTTGATTTCTTGCCAGCTGGTTGTCTCTGAGGACCCTGTGGCTGGTGGTAGAGTGGGAGGTTCAAAAGGCCATGCCCTGATACAGCAGGCCAACTGCTCGCCTGTGGCCAGCTGAAAGGGGTACAAATTGAAGGAGAGGCACTGGTCTGTGTGTTGTTTCTGGCATTGAGAGGTATGGGGCAAATAGTAATTAAAGGACTGTGGGATTGGTGGTTACTGCGGATCATCATTAATGTACTAAAGAGAGAAAATGACAGGCTCAGGCAATCAATTTTCAATTCAAAGCAAAAGGTGAAAGACAGAGGCTTCCTTGGCAATGCTAAACAAACAAACAAACCTCCTTAGCCAGAAGGTAACCAAGCTGTAAACCAAAACCAAACTCAAGACTTTCCATAAAGCAAACCTGTTCCATCAAAGTCAGGACCTAATACAGGTGGGAAGGGACTGAGTGGAAGTGAGATGTGGGCAGGTGTTTCTGGGGAGATGTGCCGGAGAAGTAAGATTCCCCTGAACTTCTAAGGAACCCAGTCGAAGACAGAAATAGAAGACGATGAGCTCAGTTTACAACATGCTGAGTAGAGGTGTCTGTGAGACACTCAAACAGAATTAATGATCTTCTTGGGTGGCCTGGGTGGCTCAGTTAGCTAAGCGTCTGCCTTCAGCTGAGGTCATGATCTTGGGTTCCTGGGACTGAGCTACGCATCAGGATCCCTGCTCAGGGGAAAGTCTGCTTCTCCTTGTCCCTCTCTGTCTGTCCCTCCCCTCTGCTCTCTCTGTCTCAAATAAATAAATAAAATCTTTAAAAAAAGAGAGAGAGATGGGCTGAGCCAAAGACACCAGGGTAGAGTGAAAGGCAGGAGGGAATAATGTGTTTGTGTAAGTGTTAAATAGGGAAAAATGACCTAATGACCTGGTGAGGGCCAATCCAGGGTTGGTGGAAGCCTGACTGCAGACCTGAGGAGAAGAGGATAAATCAAGCTAGTAGATGTGTATAAGTTTTTAAAGGAGTCTGTCTCTGAAGGGGAGGTGAGAGAAAATTAGAAGCTGAAGGGAGACATTGGGAAAAGTTTGTCAACTTGTTTTGAGAACGGAGAGACCTCAGCATTTTGGGTCATTGGGACCTGGGACCAGCCTGGCTATCAGTCAGGGGAGGGACATCTCCAAGACATGGGATAAGGCCAGGATTCCCGTCTGAGTCGTGCTCAGCCAACTACCCTACCCCCCAGGCAGCTTACTTTGCTTCTCCAGGCATCATTTCTGTGGTAGCCTACTCTAAAATACCGCTGAGGAGAAGTCAGAAATGCATGTGAAGGCACTCTACCAATAATAACCACTATTTCCAAATAAGAAAGGCAAAAGGAAGACACCTCCAAGCTTTTCAAGCCCAAGAGTCTGCAAAATAGTTGTGTGGATAGTTGAATCAGGGAAATCCTGACAGGAAAAGCTTTGGAGAAGGGACAAGATTGTTTCGAGACATGGAAAGTGGGAATACTTAGCAGATACAGGGACACAGAGACCAAGCACACAAGAGCAATCGGGGATGGCGAGAGACTGCTGTCGCTCTTCAGCCCAGAGGTGAGCATGAGTCAACGCGGGGCTGTGTAATGCTTGGCAAAGTCACAGAAGAACACCCCTAACTTCTGTGCCTTTAGCAAGGACTTGGTGTCAGGCCCTTTACCCATGATATCTTCAAAACCCATGATTATCTGCATTTTACAGTTGAGCAAACGGAGGCCAGAAAGGTCACCCAACTAATAATCATACAGTCGCTCTGGCTCCCAAACCTACATTCTTTCCACACCTCATGCTGTTCCCAAGCATAGTGTCTTAGGGGACGAGAGGAAACAGCTCACTGGACAGAGGACCATTGAGAGGGAGTGACGTATAGAGGCCAAGAAAGGATAGAGTTTCAAGACTGCAGAACGGGCAGGCAGAGCCCCAGACTGCAGACAATGAGGATGAGGGCTGACAACCACTCCTGATTCGGTGAGCAGAGGGTTCTCCCAACTACAGAAGGAAAGGGGTGGGGGCGAAGGGGGGCAACTGTGTCGGTAAAAACCAAGGTGCCCACGGAGGAGTAGGACCGCATCCTCCCATGCTCCTGCTCTGGGGCTGGTGGAGAAACTCCTTCAGGAGGCAAAAAGGGCATTGTCTGTGGGCCACTTCATGTAGCCAATCCGGGAAGTAAAAGCCAAAGCAGTCAGCCTCACGCCGCTCACGACCTCATCAGAGACACTAGCTTCCAAATATGACAGCCAGAGAACACACAGCCCGAAGGGAACCCACGTTTGCCCCCAAGATTTCTCCCATTGCTGTGACTTCTGTCAACTTCTGGGTGGGGGGGCTCCCGAGCTCTTGAGAGAGAGCTGGGCCGGCCCTCCACGCGGCATCTGTGGGTGACCCACGACCTCGCCAACAAAGTGTGCTGCTGGAGGAGATAACAGGGTACAGGATGGAACCCTAAGTAGCATCAGCATGTCAGGGGTAGGCAGAAACAAGTGGGAAATGACCCTGGGAAAGAGTGGTCGGAGGGGACAGAGGACAGACAAGACTCCAGGTAGGGGAGAGGTGAACTGAAGCGGAGTCCCTCATTCAAGTGCTTCCTTTCACCCAGAGCCCTGAGGTGTTTCCTCCTCTCTCTACACTTGCCTTGGTGGCTTACTGCTTTCACAGCAGATTCAGCCTTATTTCTTCCTTCCTGCCTCATTTTCTAAATGCACAGGTCAGTGAATGTCATCCTTATGAGAGAAACAAGCCTCTGGACTCTTTTCTCCTGTCCCTCTTCTGCCTCTCACCTACTGTGGGTCAAGAGAGGACAAGCAGAATTCCTCTGTGGGCCCGGCCTGGCGCCCCGGCGCCTCTTCCCCAGAGGCTTCCAGCTGCCACCCTGCC